>UZAF01016122.1:16953-69233 GCA_900617895.1 Haemonchus placei | reverse complement strand
AAAAAATTTTGGAACGCTTCACGAATTTGCGTGTCATCCTTGCGCAGGGGCCATGCTAATCTTCTCTGTATTGTTCCAATTTTAGTATATGTTCAGGAATGAACGAGTGATGCACCGAGGCGCCAGTATTTATAGCCGCCTGTACCTGCGCTTCGTATCCTTCACGGGTTACAGGAGTAGATAAGCATAGCGTAATTACGCTGCTCCCATTGAGAGCTCGAACTTAACTTACTGGATTAGATCACAATTTCACTCCACGGACTTTTACCTCTTCCAAAGCTACAGGTACAAATCTCAGATCTCAAAAAAAAAAGAAATATTACGAGTGATTTTTAGGTAAACCGCCTTTCAAATGACAACTTTGCCAATAGTTCTAAACACATAAAGAAAATGTTCCCTAAAATGGAATACGGTTTATCCCAAAGAAGATCCTCTTCTAAGTTGATAATTTAGTACTCCCTAGCTTCCTTCCACTATGGGGTCCGATTATTACTGAAAAACCCAAAAAATCTACTAAATCGCTGGATCGAGGATGAACGCTTCACGAATTTGCGTTCATCCTCGCGCAGGGCCCATGCCAATATTCTCTGTATTGTTTCAATTTTATTATATGTTTAAGAATGAACAAGTACCCGGGTGTGGTGCGTTAGGAACGAAATCGTCGCGTCGCGGTGAGAAGGGCGTCGCGTCGCGGTGAGAGGGGCGACGCGCGCGAAGGAATGTAGCAGGATACTGCAGTAGGTAAGAAATACAAGAATAAAAGTACTAATAGTAGAATTGTGCATAAAATAATGCTCGCATATCGATTGAGCTGTATGAAGAACGCTAGAGCTGTAATAACGGCGAATGATGGTTCGCAACAGCCGCGTGCGGCGAATCGATTACCCAAAATCGTTCCTAACGCCCGTCTCGCACAAGTACCCCCGCCGAGAGGGTCGTATATAACCAGTGAGCTCTTATGCGTCGTATATGCGTTAGAACCACTGGTTCCACAGCATGTAGTAATTGCCACAAGTGCACCCTTAAGAATGGGTAGGGTGGCGCAAGTTTTAAAACGATCCACTGACAGTCAATCCCTTCGAAACGCATGAACAATATAGAAATGTTACATGTTTTCAAACATTTCAATAGGAGCTGGGCTTAAAAGGTAGCTTCCATTTCTTCAAACTCATAAAAGTTGAAGTTTGAAATAGCAAAATAGAAGCATACAACGGTATGAACAATCCTTGCCTGGGTTTCACTGAACTGATGAGTCACCAGTCCTCATCGATAGATGGAGATTTAACAGCGGTCCTATTCGATTCTCGTCACAGGATTGCCGAAGCGATCAGTCGAGAAGCAGTCTAGTGTTGAATGAGTACGACAACTAGCTCTGAATCTCACGTATCGACTAAATTTCCAAAATGTGCAAGGAAGAACACAAACTTTCCAGACACACTCACGTATTCCTCTTCCCCTCTCTGCCCGTTCGAGATTTTTAGACCGTAATCCGAGTCTCCGTAAACCGACAGTGATATCAGATCCATGGACAGTAAAAGCCCGTAGGTCCAATGATAGACTGTAGAGAGAAGTTTTAAGAAAACCATAACACTCACATAACACCATATTGGTGACTTTTCACCTACATTGATCTGTCCAGAGGTGCCGAGTCTTGAACACCACCCATTGTGTTAATCCAGGTTGTCAGCAGGTTACCTGTTAGCAGCAGAGGACTTCCGGTCGGTTATATCAACATTACAAAATTTCTTCCTGAAAATTCTCTGAGAAAAGACTGATGAGAATGAGAGGACCCGGTGACCAAACCCCAAAACCACTCATAGTTCTGAATTGTTTTGTTCGATGTATGTTAGCAATGCTACTAGCCTTTTTGACTTATTAACTAGTAGTTCAAACGAAAAGATCATAAAGATGGGTGCATTCAACAAACAAGATGGTCAGACCAAATCAATTTGTTCAAATCTTAAAAGCTGCTTAGGTTGACCGAAATAAGGCACATGGTTCCTCACCTAGTTCCTTTGCTGAGATGTTAAAACTAAGAGAGCACCCCGCAGGTTGGAACTAGGGTGCAAAGGCAGAAAAGGGAAATTACGAATTACAAACACGAAAGCACTAAAGTTGGTCATCCGGTGCTGCGATATACAGTAAACCCTGTACAGTTTTTCCACTCTTGACCCACCACTTTCTAAAAGTAGCGGGGTTACGAAATGTTTGGCGGGTTTCCCACTCTGCCAGCCAGCAGAAATTCATAGAATGTTGTGAATTAGGCACGCATGACAGTACGCACACGTGATGTATACAGTACTGTAATGCGTTTCTGACTATTAAACATCAAAACCGTTTTGGTCTCCCTATATGGGACCGATGTTTTTGAATCGGAAGCGCGCAACTGCAGCTGTACTAACGTGGTCCCTGCGCATGCAGTTGCCCAAATTCCTGTCTAACAAACTCTTGTTTCAGGCTGGATAACTGCTGCATATGAGTTCAAGCCTTATCCTTGTCCACAAGGAAGCACAGCTCCCAATGGTCTCATGACATTAGGTTCATTTATACTACGCGAAGGAAGTCCGCTCGCTAGTTCTTAGGAAATAAGATTAGTGGGAACCAAGTTGGTCTTATGAAAACACCATCTAGGCGAGCATGTTTTCTCATTCGCCAGCCAACGGTTCGCCAAGTGCAATCGAGCTAGTATACGTTAGTTTCCCATTCGCTCGGCTCTTACAATAGTCAGTCCCTTGTCATACATACGTGCCTATCGGCCGGCTTGCGTGCATACAGTTGAGGGCAGGCGGCGCCATGGGGGCCTGGCGTCCATAGTCGACGCGATCAATATCGGCAGAGCCGCGCGTTTCCACCGCGCGTTCCAGCACATCGCGGTCAGTGTGTGTCCTGCCCGTCGCGGCGTCTCTCCCTACTTCGAACTCTTTCCTTTTCTCATACAACAATGCATTGGGTTTCTTCAGTCGTGCAACTGTTGCTACAGAAGGGTTGTAGGCATTCCTGTGTGTGTGTTTTGTCCGCTTCTTACGATTCACCTGTGAAGAGTCATCATTCGTTTTTATCTCAATAGCAAGTTTGACGTTTCATACTCAACGCCCACGCAACGCTTAGTATGATCCATGGGTTTATGTAATCTTAGTAGAGTTTAGTGCCTCTGGGACGTGTCTTTAGTTGGTCCAATTTTGAATTTCACTTGTATTCGTCTGTCCTATATCGTATGAATTATTTAAACTGCGGACTGATGTTTTCTGTAGAAAACTCCTTGATCGATATAATTTGCCACGATTTCAAGTCCTTGTTTCTTCAATTTTTTATACCATTGATGAGTGGACCCTTCTACGACACGCTGAATAAGTTCCCTGTAAGGAAAGCTCCTATACTTCCAAGAGAATCTTGTATCTTCGTCTGCGGTGGACGGGATAATTTATGGCTAATTCTGGATAATATCGAAGTGTTATGGTGGATGTTTTGAAAGCTAAAATCAATTCAGAGTAAGATCGATGTTTTATACTTCGTTCCCGGTGCGCCAAGTGTGGCCTCAGAGGTGACAGTGAATATTTGTTTACAATGAGTTACAAAAGTGTACACAAATATTTCATTGTATTTGTAATGCATTTAGGAATGTGTTTTATTAAATCCAATTGTCCAGTAAGTCAAATGAATAGTACTTCAAGCTACTTGTCGGAAATGATATATTTGATGGAATTGGTGAACGCAAAAATAGAATATCCTTCTCTATCATCAAAATAACAACCTTAGTTTTCGCTGCCGTTCGTCGTTAAAATATTTCTTTATTCCTCTTCAATCATTTATCGAGTTATTAATGTCTGATATGTTTCAGAATGGACTATTCGGCAAAATGCCGGCTGATCAGGCTCATTGAAGAAGAAGAGCCTATATGGAACACTGGAAGTGACGACTACTCTCGACTTGATAAGAAAAATGCAAGCTGGAATAGAGTTCATAAGGAAATGCTCGAGTGTGGTTTTAATGGAGGAAGTAAGTCAGGTGCTGTCAAACGTATTTCAGCCAACTTATACCGAAAACAAGTTTCAGTGCTCGAGTTAAAAACAACATGGAAGAATCTCAGGGATCAGTGGCGAAAGAATACGCTGAACAAAATGGCGGGGAACAGTTCAAAACAGTGGACATTTGAAAAACATCTTCTTTTTCTGGCTACAGCACAAACTGAAGTGTGAGTACCTCCGTTCTTCAGGCAATCTCTATTACATTAAAGTACGGAATTTTGTGTCGAAAACCATGCACGGTTTTACGGCAAACTTTTGAGTGAATGCCTTTAGCTAATGGAACTGTGTTCTGCCAAGTACCTGTCGTAAAGTTCGAGTTGTGGGCGTGTTTTATATAGGATCTATTCTAAGAGTGACTAGAGTTTCACTACAAATTTACCAATAACGCCTATTTCTATCGTTGCTGTTGCCACTTTATTTTTCAGTCAGGTGCACTCAGATGGAGAATTCTATTGTAGCCGCCCTTGCTTCGGGCGATAAACTTTGAGACCTGACTTTGAACGAGTAAAAGGGATGGACAGGAGTCGTTTAGAAGAGATGAGGGGAGTAGACGTGATGATAACGTTAGCCTGGGCCACCTGTTGAAACTGCGACGACAATCAAAAACAATTGGCGGAACAGGGTTTCCACCTAGCTCTGCGTATCACCGCTCTTCTAAGTAAACACACTCGTTTGTCTTTTCACTGTTGTAGTAGAGTCTAACTTCGCTTTCGGTATAATACAGCGACGGCTAGTTCTCACCCCATCGCCGAGTGTGACCGCTATGCTCAAAGGCGCATTTCAAGTTTCCCATCTTTGATCGTACTGAATCTATCGATCTGTCCAAAATTTGTTTTCATTATATAATGAGCATACTGTGCATGATGTTTTGAAGGTTTTTCATTTAACATAAAAACCTTTCCAATGACTTGTAATACTTGCCCGTCATCTTTCAGGTCGAAATTTCCTCAAATGACTTTATTGAGAACTAAAAATAGCCTTTGATATATCCAATATTTTGCATATGCTAATGATTACTAGATCTCATGACCTCACCAATGCAGAGCATAAATACTCGTACGTTTCACTACTGCCCACGGAAATGTAAAAGCGGGCTGTATATGCATGAAGGCAATGATAGTCAGTACAGCATGCGAAAAGCTTTTGTCATCAATTTTCGAGACGTTTTCATAATCTTCACAGCCCCAATACTACGAATGAGACAGTAACCATTTAGTTGTCTCAATAAAAGCACCACTGTGATGTGATTGTAGAGAGCGTTGCCGTGAAGATCGGGAAAAATAGGAATTTTACTCACTTTGGAATCAGAAAACGTAGCGAAGAGCATGAGCAGTAGTACTATGAAAAATGATCCTGATTTTGAATTGTTAATAACCGTATTTTTGCGTTTATTCGGGTAAAGAACTACAGCTTTAGAAGAATCCCATTTTTTATAAGTCTGTTATACATACTTTTGAAATAAACAGATACGTTTAATACAGGTATTAGCTATTTGGAGGGGTAGAGATGCATAATGTAAGAAAAGATAGGATGATTTCCTGCTAATGGTCGTCAAACACTTTTTAAGTAAGGAGATTTCACTGTAGCTGCGAACAGCTCTCTTAAGGCCTATGAAGTGAACGAATCGATCATTTCCCTATCCGAAATCATCGATTCGTCGGTCAAAATGTCAACCACTTCCGAAAAGGCCTCCATATTGAGGAATACCCCAACAATTCTTCAAATGAAGATCTGTTTGCGGCGATTCTGAAGGGGAACTGTTGTTACTGACGACCACGTCATCATGACAAGGAAAATAAGACGAAATTCATTTATTCTGTCATCAAAAAGTCGATTATCGGAAAAGTCGTGGGTCGATTTCGATCTGTAACGCCTTCGTCATCGACGTAGCGCGGTAGCAAATCTCTCCCATCTCTTCTCCAATTATCGAGTCATTTCTTTTGTGTAAAAACCCTTCTGCAAAAAAAACCAAAACATAAGGAAAGGAACGCAAATGCCTGCTCATTTGACTGAAAGTCTGTCGAATCGATCACGCATAAGGTCAAACGAGAGGTGATGTGTGAGGACTTGCGGCCCAAAATCAATTATCTGTTCATGATATGGGGTATTGGAACGCTATTACGCCCTACCTGAAATCTACCTACCTTCGCTATTCTTGTCAGGTATTCAGGAGCCCTTTATGAATCTCCTCAAGAGCAGGTTATTTTAGGAAACCCGTGTAGTTTCTTTGTATGATTCTCAACCCGTTTACGTGACATCAATAAAGTAATCTAAAACTGCAGTTATACTTAGCCAATGCGAAGAACTCGTCCCATGTCACCTGTCGGTTACGTCAACGAGTACAACGACTGGTTTTTCTATAAAGCCGAATGTGACCGTAGCCTAATCTAGAAGAATTTCAATTCTTCCCGATTTTAATTTCTTGTTCAATTTTAGTGTCCAATTGAACCCAAATGCGATCGGTAGAGGTATGCGGAAACAGCACTGCTGTCTTCTCTTTCTCACTGAAGTACTGTTTACAATATTGCACTGCATACTGTGTCGGTACGGGCAAAAAGCTTTAGTTCGGTTTCATTTACCCATCGTATTTTGGTCTCTGTTATTCCCTCCTCCATTTTCACCACATATGATGGTTTTTCATTTTCATCTTTCTCCTATTATTGTAACAGCGTTCTATGCGGAGTGTCAAACGACTAGAATTAAACGGCCTTCCTATACTCTATGTGGGGAGGTACTGCAGCAACTTTTTTTGCCAGTATTTAGATCGCATAAAAACTTGTGAGTATGAGCTTTCACAATTATTCAAGCGTTTTTCTTAGAGAAATGTGGGCGTTAGATGTATGTATTGGATGTGTGTTCGCTGAACAGTTAAGTAATTCATGGCCCCGTAATCAGTTGACTTGAGTGGATCAGTTGAGTGCATAAGAGGGGGCAATAGATATGCTGCGCTAGATGTTATTTATGCTTTCCTTTTCTAGGAACAACAAAGAGTCCGCAGTGAGACGATGGCTTACTGAAGAATTCGGCGAAGCTGAGCCTGCGACAACTAATTGCAATGCCTTTTCACGGTAGGCAACTGTCGCCTCACTGGGGATTCGTTTAGTTTCATAGGTACAGCGATCTTAACTAACCAACATCTGAGGGTTTTAAGTAGGGTTGCTCAAGTCAAAGAAACTGTGTCGTGTCACTATTTCTTTGTTCAATGTTGTTGACTTGTTTCTAATCAAATCTCGGATTTCAGAATGAATGCTGAATTGAAGAAAGAGTTTATTCGTCTTATTAGAGAGGAAGAAATGCTTTGGAATACGGAATGCAGGGATTACTATAGATTGGATAAGAAAAATCTGGCGTGGTCAAGGATACTGACCGGACTAGAAAGAAAAGGATTTCGAGGAGGATGTGAGTTCGCAGTTGTATAAACCAAACCTTGGTTCCATATTTTTTTAACGTCAAAAATGCTGAGAGCAAAAGGAAACTCTGGCTTCCTTAACTGCTTTTCTTTCCAAATAGAGTGCGTTTTTGCTATCTTTATCTGTTTCTTTTGTGACACTCTTTTCCGTTACGTTTAATTTGTCTTGATATCTATCCTTCGTGAATGCAAGCTTGCTGGTGCATAATGCGAGAAATAATTCCGCTCAAAATAAACCACTCGAATCATTTGGAATGTTGTTAGGTTTGGGTTACTCATTGATATTACGAGAACATTTCATTTTGTGAGGCCCTGGGCCCTTTTGTAATGCATCAACTAGCCCTGCATATACACAACGAACGATTATTATTCAAACTGGCCATTTATTGGTTTCATTATTATCTCTTTAATATTGTGTTTTTTTTTTCAGTGCTTGATCTCAAAGCAACTTGGAAAAGTTTGCGAGATACAAAAAGGAGGAATTCTCAGCTGCCAAGTTCTTCCGGAAAACCGTGGATTTTCGAGAAGGACATGGAGTTCCTGGATGCTGGAAGAAATGATTCGTTAGTATTACATGTTTATGTACTCTTAAATGCTCTAAACTCTCATTTCTTATTCATTACTTTTACAGAGTTCAATTTTCTTCACACGTCGAAAATGACTCGAAAGTTAATAGCCTAGTTGATAGCCCTCGAAGTTCTGCCACACCCGAAGAAATGGCTGACGAAAGTGCTGAGGCTGACGATGGGAATGATACTTTCTTCGTACCAGTCTCTGAAATGGGAGGCGACAAAAGCCCGGAAAACGGTTCAGAGCCATCACGAAAAAGGAGTTACGGCGGAGGATTCAATTCGAAGAAGAAAAAAATGGACTCACTCCAAGAAGGTAATGTCTCAGAAGGTTTCACATAGGTTTCAACTTGTTCATGTTGGTATTTCTCATCACTCGGAATTTTCATGTTGTTGGTGTCCATGTTTTATTTTCGCACTACACATGTACACCCGGTACAAACGGTGGGACTCTATTAATTTCATGGGAACATCGCAACATGTTTTCGAATTCTTCCTTTAAGGGGGTGAGAAGGAAAGCTAATACATACTTGTCTCTTGCGCCCTTTAGAACTAGGATAAGTATAAAGAGTGTACTGCTAGTGCAAACACTTGGTATATGAAACTCGTCCATGTAGCAATCACTCTTCCTGTTGCTTCTGTTAGCGCAGAGCCTCACTTAAGTGAATTGTGAGTAAATTAAATTGTAAATCGTGGACAATTTCTGTAGTAAATGCTATGCCTTGTGATTGCTTTGGATTCCATTTATTCCAGGTTTGGATATGATACGCGAAATCACGGCCTCTTTAAGGCAGAGGTTATCAGCGGCAACTATGGATAAATATGACCGATATGGTAATTCCCATTTCATCGTCGTTTTTGGGTCATTTTACTACTATTTTTGCATGTTTACAGGTGCCTTCATTGCTTCATCACTTCGAGAAATGCCCGAAGCTGCTTCACAACGAAAAATGGCGCAGTTGATGGATTGCTTGTTGAACCAAGGGAATCGAACGTAGTGCATGTTATTGTTTTATTATTGTTTTGTGGAAATATGGTAGCAAAGAAACGATAGCTACGTGTTGGCGCGGGTAAAGCATCAAACTTAAAAGGTTTGCTCGTTCATATTCCAGTGTTTTTATACATTTTACGCAGACATGGACTTTGTCACAATGAAATTGTGCAATAGCGAGTATCATTGTTGAGTTGGAATGTTAAAATTGTGAAACCATGAAAGTCAGTCGTTTTTCTGTTGTCAGGATGTCTAATAAATATGGCTGTTTTGCCTTAGTTTTTTTGTGAAATATATTTGGCGTAACTGAGATTGGTCCATGATCCGATGTGGGTTCTTTTTCAATTTTTTGGGCTAGTTGGCAAGATAATCGAAGGAGAGTATCGGATAATACGTGCTAAAATCTGGTTCTTTCCCTTTTTCCTATTCTTTCCAGGTGAAGCCGTTTTCACTTTTAGCTCTTCAGGAATGTTTTTTACTTTTCATCCTATATTTCTTGTTTTCACCTTAATTTATGCATGTATCTGTTATTCGATCAGAACAAAGAAGAGAAACGGAGTGATTTATGCTTAGTTCTTTAAATCCTCTATCCACTTTAGGATTTACCTCACTGATCTCCCACATCAGAAATACGTGACTTATTTATAGAAAGAAAAACAATAAAAATTATGTCACAATTCATCGCGATGTGTCATCGATAGTTTATCCTTTGTTACGAAGGCTTTAAACACAACTAGATACCCACTAAACCATGAGTAGAAGTCTTTTAGATTAATTTTTACAATTTGACGGTATTTTATGGCTTGTTTTAAGGAGGTAACAATAAGATCTGTCCTGTTCCAAGGACCCCCCCCCCTCAAAGGCCTACACATGGTGTGCTGAAAGGCGAATCAGTTTTGGTCATCAATAGTCTATCCGGAAGAACTTCAGTTCCTGATATTTCGACATATAACGTTGTAACTGCGAAAAATGGCTTAGAAAGTTCGTGATAAGGGTTCTAAATCCGCCAACTCCTCCCACTTCAACCAAGATGGGTGGACCCGATAACTCCACCCGTCTTGGTTGAAGTGGGAGGAGTTGGCGGATTTCGAGCCCTTATCAGTGCCGAAGTCAATGCCGAAGCTCTTTCCAAATGAATAAGCTGCATTTCTATGAGATTATTCGTGGAATAAATTCCCAAGACCTGTTCTATTTTAGATACCTTTTGTATTAGAAGTCCTCTGTGGATCGAGGTTTCGTTTTTCAGCATGTTTATCAGGACCGTGTTTCAAAAACTATAGTTAAAAAAAAACTAGTTATAATCGGCAGCCCTGTTGCCGAATTTCCTGTTGCCATCAAATTCGTCTGATGTCTACGACTCACATGGAATGGGCTTTCAATCTCTTCAACATCATCTTCTGAATACCATCCCTTTCGGGGCCCTTGCTGTCTTGGTCGGAAAAGTCTTTTAAATTACGGAGCTTTCCGATAGATCGCTCTGTTGATCCTCTTCCTCCCGGAACGAGGCGGGCAAGCAAACATGTATCTGTCGGCGAAGTCCGTTTTTCTTTGTAGGATTTATCCACCACGGCTGTGAAACAACCGGCTCAAGAGCTTTCCGAAAAAGTGTGACTTCCGGTGCAATTCACAGTGATTGCTGGGATTGTAATCCACAGCTCCGAAAATTTACTTCAAAACCGAAA
Source organism: Haemonchus placei (assembly GCA_900617895.1). Lineage (NCBI taxonomy): Eukaryota > Metazoa > Nematoda > Chromadorea > Rhabditida > Trichostrongylidae > Haemonchus > Haemonchus placei. The sequence continues at coordinate 58,557 of UZAF01016122.1, read as the reverse complement.
CTTAGTAGAGGAAAAACTTATCAAAGATCCAGTCCCAAAAACTTATCAAAGACGATGATAGATGTCTTGATTACGTAGCAAATCATATCTAAGGTATCTGATAGAGGGCAGATGCATGGCGCATTCCAGAAAAGTCGCTGAACTTTTAGATCGCCACCATTACATTCTTTTCATAGTTCTCACTAAAAGTGAGTCTGATCAGTTCAGCTCGTAACTGTTTCTTGTTCGTTCACCTTGAGATTGCAATTCAGAAAGACAGAGCGAGCCGTCGGGCGTAGAAAAACTCCAAATTGATTTCCACTCTACCTTCTGATTTAGCGGCCTTCGATATCTCAAAAACTGTATCCTTCATGGTCATTGCTTAAAACAATTCATTACTTCAGTTTTACTTATCATCCTAGCTTTTTTTCCATTCCGATATGGAAGATATACCTTTAAGCAATAAGCAATTGTAGTTAGTCGATTTCTTCAACACCCACAACATTCGAATGCCAAGGTACGGCTATAAACCCGAAGGCTGCAGCAATCTCAACACGAGCATTATAACTGCACTCCACTTCCTGCCCTTTTCGCTCCGCTTCACTTCTATCGGCCATCGGCCTTATTACGCCCGTGTTGTGTGAATACTTCAAGTGCAAGTAATATTTTTTCTCGTAAGTACTCACCAACGTTGATAGTTGTTTTAAGGGCGTGGCTGAGCGGTTTCCTTCTGTTGTCGTTGTTTTCATGTGCTCTACTCGAAGGAAATGTCTACTTCCCACTTTTCATCGTCGAGTTTTGTCAAAAAAAAAAGATGTGGAGCTCTCACAGCTTCCAACATGAAACCCTTGATCGATAGTTTACGACCAGACCAGTTTAATGAGAACAGTAATGTACTAGTACTTATAGTTATCGTGAAACCGTCCCAGTGTTCTTATTTTTTCTGCTAGCTATCGTCTTCATTGCCGTAGTTTGCAGCATTTTTGTCAAAAAATACAGAAGTATTGACGTAATCATCACCTAGATTTGTACGTTTATACTGGACGCACCCATGATGCGACGCCGGCTTTGGCACCGGGCGTCATCCGACAGGTCGGAAAATAGAACGCTTTTGTGAGAGATACCTAGACAATCACAGACGGTAACGCGTTCACACAGAATCCACGATCATACGTCCTCTTTTTTTCTCAGAGAAACAATTTTATTTGTCTTATTTTACCTTATTTGACAACCCCTCCACTTTTTTTCAACCGTTCCTTATAAGCCCACATGCTGCGGCATAAACCATCAACCTGCAAGCTCTCGATTGACGCCCAGCGCCGACGCTGATACTATGGATGCACCTGCACGTTGCGGGACGATTTTTAGCGACTGATCTCCTACGTGGGTTACCATTCGCAATTCGTAATGTGACGTAATGCAGGTATTGACGAACAAAAACCGGTCGGAACCTGCGGGGTCCAGTTACTACATGTTTTAATGTTTACAATGTAGGAGGGTCAACGTGTTATACATGTCAATACAGGATGATAGGCTCTAAGAGCAAAGGCCGCATCGAGCTGCCCCTACTAGGACGCGCCACGCATTCGCTTCCACTTGTAATCATAGTCACCGTGTTTACGTAGGCATTCAGCTAGTTGTAAATAGTTGCAGACTTCGGGTAATGTGCATGATAGCTTTTTTAATCTCGAAAAGTATCGTCTCAATAGCTCCGAAGAGATGGAAGGGCCAACAGGCCTAGGGAGATGGGGTCCTCGACCCCTGCGTGTAGCAGCTGTACACAACTGCTATAGACACAGTTACGGTATTTTTTGCCAGAATCATCAAGAATAACCGTCCTCAATCAAGTGAAATTCTTCTAAATTGATGGAAAACTGTTTTTCGGTAATTTTTAGGCCCAACAGTGAAGAAACGTCGTCTGGTCCCAATGCACAATCATCCCGCCACAACCACAATTACAGATAGAAGGCAAGGGCGTGGCGCATGAAAAGCAGCAGCAAAGAATCCTAATTTCACCTTTCTCTTCTAATATTTAATTCAAATTTAATTTTTTTTTTCAAATTTTTTTCAAATTCAAACATGAAAGTGCATTCAATGCGCTAGACATTAATGTGAAAAAAAATCGAAGTCTTCTACCCTCGTGTAGGCTACAGCGCACCCTGGGACTTTGCAATATTGATGGGGACATTTTTTATGGTCGTGGAGTATTAAGGGCATGTTATTTCTTCGCTTTCAAGCTATCCAGCTACTTCGACGAAAAAAATGTCAGTCAAATTGACTTTCGTCCATGAACTTCAAGAAGGTTTCCAATACATATGATGTCTGGTCGTCAAATTCCCTCGGAACTATTTAGGTCACCACCTTATTTGTTCGTTGTTTGTATACCACCTAATACCGAACAAACAAATCAGTATACCATTTGTAATCCTAAGATGCCTACTCGCATTTTGTAATCCTAGGACTCTGATTCGCATTTGGAAAATGGAATACCGATAAATTATTCATTCAAAAAGCCGTCTCAAGATCTAGCCATTCACCTCTTATTGCCAGTTTCCCAATCTTTCGTTTTTCTGAGTGAAAAGCGAGTTTCACAAGTGCTTTTACGGTTTTTCTTCTTTTACTCTTGTACTCAGGCTGGTTTACGTTCTGGGGCAGTCATCTTTTCCTGCATTTAAGATAGATATCGATTAGAAGCGCGTAAAGCCGGAGTTCATTTTACATTTCGTGCAATCAGAAATAAGAAAGTAGACAACGCGAAAAGCCTATTAGAGATTCTGGTTTTATTGTAGCCCACTTTTGCCTTGAATTATTCTTAGTCGCAAGTGCATCAGATTTTTAGTGGAAGTTTGGCAGCAATAGTGGATTACGGTAGGAATTTGGATCCCTACAGATTTTCATTCCTATTCATCATCAAACTGGATCGTAGCCTACTCTAAGGAACGAGGCATGTATTGAAGAACTGGGGGAAACGAGTGAAAGACCTGACAGTATTGACTATTTCCTTTTTTCTTCCAATCCACTCCTCTGAAGTGTCGCGATGCGGAACGGCGCATGGGTTTCTTTGACTCGATAGCACTCCGACACTCGTAATCTTTACGATCTTTGTTAAGAACCCTTCGCAATCTGTGAACACACTCTCACAGTCTAAGTAAGTCTGATTGTAGTAGCGCACAGTACAGATATCCGGTTTCCGATGTATATGCAGCAAGAGGATCCCAGCAGCGAACACAATAAGATGTCCTTCCAGGGGTGTCTGTGTCGCGTATTTCACAAAGGAATGAGCCTGAATCAGGAGTAATAAAGTCAAATCAGGCGCTGAATTGGTTAACTCCACGGGGTTTTTTTTCTGAGATTTTAATACGCCCTCGCCATATCTAGTCACAACAGGAAGCTCAAGTAGGGATAGAGTAGACTTATGTGATCTTCTCCAGAGAAAAAGGTGGAGAGCAAAGCTGCACCCATGGAGTCATTTCTCGAAGCTTTCGACTCCGAACTGAACTCCTTCTTCTTCATTTTAATTTAGGCGACTTTTACGTGGTGTTGGACGTAGCCGACACTCGATTTCGAGCGGTGGTTACGTCATCGGTTTGCTGCCAGCCCGCTTCAACTTTTATGAAATTCCTCGGATGTTTCCACATTTTCTCCACATATTTCTGTCATTGTTCCAATTACTAGTAGCATACTCTTTGTGTGAGCAGTAACTAGAGGAGTCAACTGCGATGACCTTTCTTTGCCCTTATAAATTTGACCAAACACTAACGAGATATGACGGCCAAGTGGATGCTGCCTACAATTCATTCATCGACGCTGACCCAAAATGCTGGCCTCAAATGAACGAAGTGGGGAGGAACACCTCATTCGATTTCTTTCCTTAGTTGTAGGCTTGCTAGAAATTCGTAGTTTCCAGAGGGCAGCGTTCATTGACCACTACTCTGTTTACTCAGAACAGAAGCTTTTTTGACTTTTCTTTGATTCTGTTTGAATCATCATGAGATTAGATTTTCTCTAAGTTCTTCCCGGGCACCCGAATCTTTGACCATAGGCTTGCCTATGAAATTCTGCAATGTAATGTCACTATTACACAAAATTTATGCAGCTTCAAAGCTCTTGGTGCTTCTGCCCGTACTCTTTTTTTTACTTTGATTTTCGTCTCCTCTAATCTCCCGTGAGTAATGCTTTGATATGTCGATTGAAATTGTAGTCCTAGAAACTAAGTAGTCACGAGGCTTTCATTTACATTTACATGAAGACACGTACGTACTCTTATGAGCGCCTTCATCAAAGACATTTAAGATGAATGGGCGATTTCTGTCTAGAAAGACATTTTCCGTGATATTTTTTTTCTGTGAAAACTATCGCTGCGATCCAAATGAGCGAGTTTTCATAAGACAAACTGTCTAGAGCATGTTGACACAGATGCTGATCATTTCCATAATAACAAAAAACTATTGACTCAAAAAGTCATTGTACTTTCGAGATTTTCGGACTAAACAACAAACTATCTCGCCGAGCAGTCCATACTTGTAGAAAAATTTTATTTTGAACGTCATTTTAACTTAATGTCTCTGACTAGACCATTGTATTTACACTTTTATTGATTTGTGTGCCGCTGCACAAGTGGGCCTTAAAGGACGCTTCTCTGGTTTTTTCCTTAAAGAAACGTACTCAAAGGTTTTTGTGATATTTTTCTAATGTTCACCTGTAAATCGCTCACTGAGAGGTTTTCGAGTAGTTGCACAAAAAATGTTGAAGACCTGATCAAGGTGGAGTCGCTTAATAGATCCCGAATTATAGTCTGAAAGTCTGTGCCCTTTGTTGAAGTTAAAAAGGTAGAATGGGCAGTTTAGGAGCTACAGAAAGAAGCTGCTCAAAGAAAAGGAGGTCATTCACTATTCAGTAGCTGTACACACACTTCCATCGCATCATAATAGGGTCAAGATAGTTTACGGGCGGCGAGAATCAGTTTTGCGTGGATCGAATAGCGTACCTAACCTGCACTCATTTCACAAACAAAACTGCTCAGGAAAGAGTTACTTAAGAATGATTTAAAGACTGCTTCATTTTACCGCTGTTTTTTGTCAATGGGCTTTCTCATAAAGTGAACTACGCGGGGCACTGACTGAGCAAAGCTATTACCAGCTTTCATGGTTATGTTCACGAAGAAAGGCCCCGAAGAGCGATGGCAAACAGTTGATCCCTCAACCTCATCGGGACGCATTAGCAGCTCTGCCCACGGAGTAGACGCCCTGTTCCAAACAACACACGTCTGGCGACTTCATTCTATACGTATAAGGACTACTTTTGTTGTTCCTCTGCTGCCCTCAGGCTTCTAGAGACTCAGGCATTCTGCTCTTCTGATGTATAATTCTTAGGGCAGCGCAGAAGAATTGAACGAGGGACAAAATGACATTATTGAAAAGTACTTTTTTCGAACTTATCGGTTCCATTCTTCGAAAAAAGGAACTTCATTAGATGAAGGCGTTTTAGGTAGTGATAGCTTGTTGTGTCAAATGTCAATCAAGTGGCGAGTTGTGATGCATTGAAGTTTGAATGTGATCTGGACCAGGGAACGCTTTTTGATGTGGTCTTTGCCTCAGTTACAATGACGGCTGCCACCACTTTTTCATAGTCATCGATTTGTTCCTTCAGGAACAATGGACGATAATATGGTTTTGCATAATCTGGCTTCCATATCTCAAAACAAATGTGATATGAAAGAAACAGAAGACTTCTAATTGTGCTGGCAAACAGATTAGTTTTTACACTGTCTCGCTGTCTATTCAAGAAAGGAGATGTAATTCATTGAAATTACCGTGGAAGTAGTTTGTTGACTTTTTAGCCTTTTGCTAAACGAGGTCAATAGTAGCAATCGTTCTTTGTCTGGCCTTCGACCACCTTGAAATACTACGGAATTACTAATCCTGAAAAAAGTGATCCGCAGCTATCCAACGTTATCTACAGTCAGGTTGCGCAGCCGTATTAATCTATCCTTTTTTTCATCAATAGTTCATATACTTTGTAGAATCAGTGCTTTGTCCATTCTGTGTAGCTGAAAGTAAAGGTAAAAAAGAAAAGTGCTTGGCTCGGAATAAATCATTGGGCAGTGTGATGTCCGTGTCCGAGTTTTATCACAACGGAAAAGTATTTCTAATACTACATGAGAAAGATGGATGTTAATTGGTTTCAGTCATAGTGAACGATGCACTTCAAAGTAACAATTAAGTCTTTTTTCTGGTTTAAATGCTTTCTTGCAGCTTTGAATATCTTTTTATGTATGAAATCATTGTGGGTTTTCGCAGTCGAAACCGGGCAGTTTTTGTATAACCTCGATACGCTGTGTACTCTCTAAACTGGTTTTTCGATTAACCTTTTTTCTTTTACCAATTATAGCCAAACTGCGAAGTGGTTTGGCATTTATTGCAGGGTCTCATCACTAACACATATATCATTCTATATTCTGCTCTCTATCCGAAGTGTTACTATGTGTTTATGAAAGTAATGAATTCCATAAATCAATCCCGAAAAGGAAAACTAGTGAGTTTTCTTTTTGGGTTTAATTATTTCCGTAGGAATAGAACAATAGCTCGGATGTCTTGAACTTTCTCAGTTACAATCTGTTGACAATTATGAGCCCGAACAATTTCTATATTTGCTTTTCTAGCCCATCCAGCTACTGGTTTACTTTTTTTCCTCTTGAAAACCAATTCACGTCAGTTGCGAGGCAACACTTACGTAACCAAAGGTTTCCCATCTGAACGAGGTGCTGTGTAGGAAGCCTCTTTTTTTGCTTGCTTTAACTCATGTCAGTTTCGAAATGATTTCGGCTTTTAAAAACTCATACAAAATATATGATAAGGGAACGAATTCTGGGTATTTTGGGCGTATGACCATGACAATTGTTGGACTGAATAGTCTCTCAAATTGATTGGTGTCTTTAGTGTTCATCCAACTATTTAGATATTTTCACTCGTCATCGTTAATCATTAATGTTTACTAAATCGATGAACAACGTATTCGGCGCACTGATCTTTTTTTCGGAAATTGCAAAATGTAATTGTAATTTTCGATTATTTATTTGACCCATATGATGACATTCTGGAGCCAGCCATTGTGTAAATCAAATTTCATGAGTCGGTATGGTTGGTCTGGTTTCACTTTACTGACCTTGATTAATGGAGGCTTTAGTTATTGTGGGAGTTAAACCACACCCATGCGCTTCTTGACTGGTCCACTCACTGCTGCTCTTCCTCAGTTCTCAAATAGTCATCCCAAATGAACAGTAGCTTCATTATGCGTGTGTATCATCTCAGTTATCAAAGCAGTTGTTCTGAATGATCACGTTACATGTTCTATTCCACAAGATCGAGACCCTTTTTCGATTGATAATCAAAAGCGATAATTTGGAGAGGAGAACTGGTCAGTGTACTGATGCGTTGTCTAATATAGCAACTTTTTTTTNTTTTTTTTCTTGAAAATTTCCTTACTTTTTCATTAAAGTATTCAAGGTTTTGATTTTGTTTTATTTTTTATTGATTTGATTTCTTTGGCTTTTTTTGAGTTTCGGATTTTGCATTCCATCGAATCGTAAGTGTTCGAAATTTCTAATCGCCGTAAAAGTAGTCATAACTTTTTGGTGCATTTGAAATAATGGAAATACCTGTTCTTTTTTTGTCTGGATCATTAGAAAGCTCGGATTGAGAATTGTACTAACTCGATGATAGAATTGAAAGTAGAATTCGAAGAATGTGCAGTGTCCATTAATCTTTTTAGGGTAATCATCGGCCACTATTCACCCACACTGTGTCAGTTGCAGTCAGGTGGCATGAAAGTGAATAACGAATACTGCTTAAGAATTTCTAGAATGATTCTTTGGAAATAGTTGTTGTCTCATCTTCCCAAAAATGAAAAACTGATTTACAAGTCGCAGTCGCAAACCGAAGTAAATAGAAAATGAGTTAAACTGCGGTAATGCAATTGAAAGCAATCCATCCGAATGACGAAACTAATTATGATATTATGTGGAAAAAATGACAATCGACTGGGAGGAAAATTCAGCGCGAACTACTTTCGTGAACAAATGGTGTGAATTCGTTAGATTCAGGAGATCTTTGTCAGTTTTCTAAAGAATGAGCTAATCTTTACTTTTCTTTTTAACCAAGACTCAACCTGCTTTAAGTCTTTTGGTGGTATCTAAACATCTGCAGCGGTATGTGGCATATTGAAGAACAAAAAAGCCGTAACAAGATTCGCTGCCTAGAATGTGCTGATTCGAAAGCTTCCGCATTTCTCACGAAGCTCTCTGAAAACTTGCTCAAAAAGAGATGGATGTGGAAATACTTGAGTCGATAGGACTTTATTTGTGAGGGCGTAAACGGTTTTCATCGTCGCACTGGGATTTTCGAAATGAAGCTCCAAGTTAATCCATGCCATAAGAATCGGATTACTATTAGTGATCCATGCCTGGTTTCTATTAGGGTTCAGGGCTCATACACTACGCTTGTGAATCTCATTAATTATTGAGCGTTTTCGAGTGTTTTAACAAATATGGCTTTCTATATTCTTATTACATGAAGCATCGGTGATTTCTTCACAATACACTGAAGAGTGTATCTTTACTCTGACTGTATAATTTTGACCGTATAGTTCAAAAATTTCTTGTTGATGGTCTTTGTTTTTTTTTTCGTTTTGACATTTCGAAAGGAATCCTGAAACTTTGGATAATGCACAAATCTCATGGGATACAGCAAAATTTGATTTGTTTTCTAAACAGGCCTTGGCCTTGAACATCTGCCTGGGCCGAAAAGAGAGGCTTTGATCGAGTCCCATTTCCTTGCCTCATAGATGACAACTTGTAGTCTAGGGATATGAAGAGGGTTATCATGTGTGCTTCGAATTTGTTCTTCTTAATTCCTCAATTATATTTTCCTAACATTTTCATTTTCCTCTTTTTTATTCGTAACGTTACAACCGTTTATTGCATAAATATCGAAAAGAAAGGATAGAAGGGCGGAGCAACGTGTGAAATTCAGTTAAGAAAATGTTTACATAATAGTTCTTGTTTTCTTATTAATCATAGTCATTCTGCCATGGCAATTGCAGAACTAAAGTTGTTACCGTCGCTGAAATCATTTCTGGAAATCTGAAGAAATCAGTCTAGAACGGCTGCGATTGCAGCGCCGAACTATTGAAACCAACGTTGTAAGGTCGTAGACGCGTACACAAGTCCATTCCGTGCCTCTCTCGGAATCCGCACTTCAGATTCTAGTTCATTGTGGTCATCATGTACGAAGAGTTAAAACAAGTGTGTGTTGGAGATCAGGATGGGGTTTCTGCCATGTTTAATCCGTTTTCTGCCACTCCGGTAATAAAGAAGAGGTATCAACCAAGCAGCGAACTCTTTTCTGAGGATGGTTCACAGTTTTCTGCTCAGTAGTACAATATTTCGTGAATTTCACAGTTGCAGTCGGCTGGTAGCAGATTGTCGACGAAAACTAGAGCAAATCAGTTCAGATAACGTTAGCCGTAGTTTATAATGTGAACGAGCGCCGAAACTAGGTCTAAGTTGTCATTTGCTACTCGTAAAACATTCAATTCGACTTTTTTGAGTGCAAATTTTATTGACCCCTTGAATGACCTGTTGTGTTGCGGCTACTCGTGGGAAGCGTCCAGTTCATGATGGATCACCGGGTGTGCTTCGAATATGTGTGATATTGTGCTTCGATCATCACATCATCCTTATAGCTGTCTCTGCTTCTCTTCACCCTCGTCACCGACCAATGGCTATTATCCCCACACCCGGACGAGGTCATTCTGCTGGCGAGCCGCGAGCCACCCACGATCGATTCTCTCTCACCGTGTGTTAGGAATTGTCATCTCGTCCATTTATGCGGTCCCGTACTATATTCCTAATCGATTTTGTTTTTCAAGTCTTTGTTTTTCATACATTTTTATAGATTTTCAATTGTAACCAATGGTAACTAACTATAAGGGCTAGTTCGACAGCAAAATAATAATTTTATTTGTGAAATATATTCAGATGATTTCTGCTCGGACGTAATAAGCGCGGTAAACTGTGGAGTTAGCTAGTAAATTTTTGTCGCTCGAGTACCAAATAATACCATTTTTTGTTTCGTTAGTCGCAGTAGGTCAAGTTTCCGTTGTTTTTGCCTATTCTCGTACGAAATATCACATGCTCGCACCTTTTTCCGTCACTATGGGGACTTGTACTTCTATAGAGAATTGGTGTTCTTGCCTTCCCTGAAAAGTGTCGCGCGTGTTCACCCTAGATTGAAAACATTTCCAGTCGCGTGACAAAATAACTAATGAATATTTTTCTCAGTAAAATATTTTTCCATGAGTCATCACGAATAAACGAGCAGTCCTATGACGATTTGTCATAGCACAATGAAGTTGTAGCTCTCAAGCGCCTCAGTTCGTATTTATTGATTATAGATAATTTTGAGTCGTAATTATTTAGATTTAAGATTAACATCGTTCCCGATTAATGATGAAATCGTTAAAATTGCTGTTCATATCGCTAATGCAATAGTATATACCCTCTTGTCTGTATTACTTACATTTGCCATGTTGCCACTCGATCTCCGTCATGTTCTTTCCTAATATTTCCGACTATAACTTCAGCAAGTCGTACAACTCGTTTTTGTTGAAGCCTAAATGTCTTTTATGTCTGCTAACGAAATTTCAATACCAAAACGATAACAAGTACATACGTATTACATATGAATACTGATTATTGATGATTTCCAAAGTTTTCTACCTCATTTCGTAAAAATCGCATTCAATTTCGTAGTCTTCCTATTCCAACTCGTAGTTTTTGCACTCAATTTCATATTTGTGCACCCTATTTTTTGGCTTTTATTTGTATTTCATTTTATTTTTGTTTCACTTGCACGTCGCAAATCTCTTTAATTTTACTCAAAAAGTAAATGAATCCACACTTCTTGAACTTCGTGGGATTGAGCATTGTCCATTACCAAGAAAGCACTCACGATGCCTTCCTCCTCAGACAGCAAAACAGCTCATAAAGAAACTGGCAAAAGCGTTCCGTGTTAAAGGCGCCTATTCTCGGCGTATAGTGGATTGCGCTCGTCGCCGACTGTTCTCGGCACAGCAGATGGAGATGTTCTCATCGGAGGCCCTGACGCTATTTGTACGGCTGACAACAGATCGCACATTAGAAATCCTACGAAATTCGATGCAAATGTTACAAAGTGGGCTTCATTGAGACGAAATCGACTGGGAAATCTTTGAATCAGATTGGGAAAATCACGAAATAAGTGCAATATATGCGTAACTAACAACGAATAGATTTAGATAGATTTTCTGGGTTTTGTTGAGAAGATCATGCAAAAAGATAGGAAAGTTCATTCCAGGCTATACTATTGTTTTGCCATGCTCTAGAATTGCTCCCTATTGTTTCCATAATATACTCTGAAAACGAGATTTGTACTAGTACCTGTTCAACTGTCCCGAACAGAAATGGTAGTTTCATAGTTGGTGGTTCGGGTAAAATGGGGAGCTATATCTCGCAGGTGGTGTGGGAAGCAGCGTAAGTGTTTTTGTGAGTTTGGTTTTGATCAATTTCAAAGGGCAGCTGTGTTCTGCTAGTTTCGTTGCCCTTTTCAACTCCTTCAAGTGGTAATCGCTTCTGAATTAATCGAATGGAACTAATTTTTCCCAACGACGTCTTCTTTCGCATTTCCTTGCTTCTTTTCCTTCTCTTATGGATGTTCTCAAAGTTAGAGGAAACTTCACCCTGCCATTTTGAAGTGATTTAAAGCATGAACGCGCTCAGTAGGCATCGAATGGTTAGTAGTGGATTGAATTGGAAGTTGGTCAGCATTGCATTTCTTGTCATTTTCAAGTTTGATGAGGAGTTCAACGCCTTACTGTGACGACTACTACATAATCTTTACCGGTTTAGTCGCACTGTATTGCAGACTTTGCTAGAAGTGATTGTAAAACAACGAAGCAAATTCTCTAGCTCCCTCAATGGATATCTCGCTTACCGTTCAAAAAAACCCCATTTTAACCTATTTGAAAGGCTTTTTTTTGACAATAGTGAACTCGCTCTAGCCTTAGTGGGAAGAGATGCTGCCTAAAGTTAAGAGAAATTGAAGGAATGGTGCCTATACTAGCTCACCACGAAGTTAGTTTTGAGTGGCTTTCATGAGGCACATCTTGCAGTCATGTGAAGATTGATGGGTGTCGGAGGGTTTTTGGTCGTGAGCAACTGCAGGGTGGGTGAACTTCACCTATAACTTTCAAAATATGATCGCATCGCCAAGGAGAAGCTCTTCCTGTTCTCCTTCTACCTGACCAGCTGCTGAGCATATGAAGCTGAGGTCTGAGCATTTTGTAAGCGAAGTTCTGTAAATGTTTGACTTTAGCTCTTAAAGTTACCATGCCTTCATTGCTCTTTGAACCGATAACGTCTCGCCATTCCCGTTTCTCAGGGAAGGTTCGTGCTGCTTACTTGCCTTATCGTGAAAGTGGAATTCGTGGCTAAAAAGAGCCAGTATATTGATTCTTAGTCTCTCGTTTCTATTTTTGTTATGGTGGATTGGATAAATAGTCAAACTTTTTTTTTTAAATTCTCATAAACCATGGCCTATTGCTCGTTGAGCTTCTATCTGTTCGTTTGTTTACATCTTTTATGCGTGGTTTCATAACTCGGTGCCCATCCGAAGCCGTTCAATGCAGATTGTGATCGATTTGCCGAGTAGAAAGGAATACGGGGATGTAGTTATACTCGCACAATGAACATCGCAGCAGCTCTTGGCTGTACGTAATTAGCCTGGATTACATTTACTCTTTGTTAGAATGAAATTTAGGTAAACCCCTTAGTATTGTAGTTAGCCTTTATTCAAATGCGAGCTATGACTCCCCTTGTGCCTCTACAAATCAGCCTCTTAGTTAAATATTACTGTTATTATTATATTATTATCAGAAGGACCCCCCTTCTAAAATGGGAACAACGACAAGAAGAGTATAGCTTCCTCCCAGTGGTTATTTATGTATTTATTGGCGCTGTTTTTTTTTTCGAAATTATCACGGATTGGTGGTTTTCCCTGTTTCGAGTCAAATGAGATATTTGCATACTTGCTTTTATTATATTATTGTGGACTGCTCGAGGAATGGGGTTGGTTCGAGGCTGGGCTGTTAAGTTGTATCAAGATGAAGAATCTATAGATAATTTATTGCCAGCACTATTGAAGCTCGATGGGAGTGCTTATCAAGTTTCGTTTGACTCAGTGTTGTGTGTTCATATGGAACTGATCGTAATATACTATCGATCTATGTTCAATATTATGAATCATGTCGAAACAGCTTGCACAAACCATTTTCCATAGAAAACCCCATTTCTTAGAGGTAATTTCCCAAAAAAAGTTGCTGTCTAGAATTACGGAACCATTTCGTACAAGGGTTCGCAGATTGAGGATATGAACTTCTCGCGGTACTCGAATTAAGTCGTAAAACAGCGCAGCTACCGTTTTAAGATCAGTAATCCAAAGAACTGGATTAACTGCGCTTATTCCGACGACTAATAACGCGCCAGACCGTTGAGATTGAATTGACCGGCAACGCTCGTTTTTCTAAAAAACAACAGCAGCCGCTATTCATAAGTGTCACTCGTTTACTCACCATGGAAACTAATGCTGTCCAGCGAATGTCCGGCTGAATAACTTAGCTCGTATAATTATTCGCCCAGAGATTGACGTATGAAAAAAATCGTGGGGATTTGATCAACTGTTATTCATTTTTAGCCGAGATGTTGAGCTCGGAAACTTTTATAATGATGTTATTGAATATCGACTTGTATGTTGCATTTCTCCTCAATCGATTAATTGTGGTGTTATTGGTTGGTCTTCCGTCGTTCGGCACATTTTCCGCTCGAATTACCGCGATCTGAATAACTTTCGCTTCAGATTTCGCATCATCATACGGGTAATGTGGTAGCATACGGTGTTCTTTCCACATATCCCATTTGTAAACACCTTATAAGGTAAGTTTTGGCAGATAAATATTTTTTTGCGAGACGTCGCTCAATTCAATCTTTCTTCATGATCGTAACATGACCTAATTTCATTGTTGCAAATCTAGGCTGTGGGTTGAGGCGTCCCTTTTTTTGTTGGGATATTGCTTCCTATCCTACTTTACATTGGATATTTTGTAAGGTAAGACGAGATGGGCGCTTGCTTTTCACGTCATCGTAATAGTTCGGCTGATGGTGCTGGCGGCAGTATTCTCGAGCGTATCGATGCTACGAAGTTCAGTACAACGCCACAGACGATGTATCTGGTGAATAACGCCGGAGATCGAGAAGTCCATATGACTGAGCATTCAACACCACAGCGAATAGTCACGTCAGGTTGGAGTTTTTGATTTACACTATTCTTTTTTCTTGTTCTTATTTTTTGTTTCATCAAACTAATTCACTATTTTTTAGTTAAGCTTAAGCATGACAAAATTGCTCGTTTTGCTACTAACAAAACTTGTCATCACGATTTGTGTAATCGATACCTGCACCTTAATATCGGCACAGTTTTTATCGTTTTACCGACCTTCATTTGTTATTACCCGCCTGTCCTGGAAAGGTTCATATTACTAAACGCCTTTATCGTCAAGTGTACGAGGGCGGTATTAAAAATAGATAAAGGTGGAGGCTCAGGAACAGGGGGTTTTGAAATTCAGTTGCTAAGGCGCCAATATTTCGTCGGATACATCGGACTAGAACAGATTCTTGAGTGTTTGCTTATACTTTGGGTTTGTTTTGACATACGTATTTACTCATTACCTGTGATCGAGGTTGTCTTATAGCTATGTTTATTTCAAGGAGTGCGGTGGGATTCCTGCTGTGGTTCTTGCATTTATTTTTTGTTTCTTTTAATAATAGGTTTATGAGCCATTGTGTAATGAGAGTGAACAAACTTGCATAGATAGTGCTATAGTGTGTTGTTGTAGTAGTCCATTGACTCCGTCGACCCATGGCAATAGCTGGTAATATTGTCAAACATAACTTTTAGGTTGCACCACCAGATCTCTAACTAGCTTCCGACCAGTTCTAAAATTGAGTTGTTCATCCAGTTTGCGCTACGTCGGATGGGTGTGACTTTGCTAGGGAAAAAGTAGTAGTATAGGTGCCAGATGTTGACAATCCCTCTCAAGTACCCTGTTTCAGCTGACGGATTTTGTATGTTGAGTTGATGAAGCTTCTTAGTAGAACAGTGTCGTTCTGTCTCGGTCCTTCGTCAGCATCAATTGGACATCAGCAGGACAGCAGATCAACCCCCCCCCCCTGTATAGTCTTCAAATTCCCTTTGTAGGAACACCCGGTCCCTTGCTGATTTCGTACTCCCAATTGGTTCCATCAGTCTTCGAGTTGGTAAACATCTGGTGGCATCTACATCTAGCCAGCACCTCATGCCAGGTATCATAAGTATAGCGCGTGGTTTAAAGACAATTTTTATGAGCTCTCTCGCCTCTTCTCTTCCTGAAGGCGAATGAAGTATCATATACCGCCCTCCACGCTTTGCAATTTTCTGTTTCCCATCATACTTCAATTTTTGTCCATGAAATGATGAATATGATCGATTACTACTACTACTGAAAATTACGTTAACGCATAAGGCATCTCCTTCAAATACAGGCTTATAGCCGACATGCAAGCCACTGTCTGCACCAACACAAACATGTGCATGCATAGGAATGGATGTGAACACGCTCACTTGCTAACTAGGAATCGGTGCTTTGCAGCAAGGGCACGAGGTTCTTCGGAGGAAATTCCATATTTTTTTTCTACAGCCGTCTACTTGTGTAGCTGCTATACTTATTGATTCAAGTTTCAGATAAAGAAGTGTTGGTGGCACTTTATGCGTACGATTCGCGGGCTGATGGAGATCTTAGCTTCAAGAAGGGAGATGTGATGTACTTACTAGATCAAAGGTAAGCAAATTTTGTTGCGATTTCGTTATGACTGAATTTAGCTTCCTTGAACTCTTCTGATTTGATTGAGTAGAGCCCTTGGTGGAATATCGTTAATCTTATCTTATTTACTGCGCGAGAATATTGCGTGCATCGTGCTGTCCAAATCGTTATGAACTACTTACCACTTTGCATGCCCCGAATTCGTAACGACGGAGTATTTCTTACTTTAAATCGAGGTTGCCCAGTAACCTGTTTTCGTTCAAAGACTTGGATATTACTTGGGCTGATCGCGGTGAAGAATTGATTTGATAAGTTGTTAGATATAGTTGAGTATAAGGTAAGAAACCGGCGTAATATGCATTTCTGGTATTTATTGATTATGTCAACAAAGAAGAAATTGCTCGTTACTACCTACCATTACCAATCCTCGACATTTCGGATAATTAATCCATCTTTTTGTAACTTTATGCTTGAAATCACTTGTTTGCCTCTCATTTTTAAAATTTCTGCCATCATTTATGGGAGGTCTGGAAAAAGTGGGTATAGTTAGCAGCGAAGGAAGAGGAGTACTTAATTCTGATTGCTCGACAAAAACTCTCATCTGAAAAAAAATGTATTCAATGGAAAGGACAGTTTTGTGGTGGCAAAACTTTCAGAATATTGAAACTGCAAAACTTGTTAGAAATCAGAATACCATCTTAAGAATTTTGTCATGAAGTTGTAGTAGGAGAAAGGCTAGAAATCTTTTCATTGAACGTAAATGCAGCCCATAGTTTTACGCTTACTTAGTAATAAACGGGCTCTGCTGCAGTTTTCTTGAGGCTGCCTTTCTGTATGCTAGAACATGGTACTTATCTATGTCTTCTTCAGTAATTGTGATTGGTGGTATGTACGACATCAGCGTACCGGGAATACGGGATATGTACCGAGGAATTTTGTAGCTAAACAACAAACAATAGAAAGCGAAGAGTATGTTTATGTATCATTCCGTGTTTATGATTTTTCAAGTTCGTTGTTATTTACTGTTATAGTACGTAGGCTTTGAACTCATGATGGATTGTTTTAGATGGTACGCCGGGAAGATTCCACGAAATCGCGCTGAGCGACTTGTTTTAGCCAACAACTTGCCAAAGGGAACGTTTTTGATCCGTGAGCGTGAAGCTGATGGACGGGAATTTGCTTTAACAATTAGGGATTCAGACGATATTCGAGGAGGTACAGTATACAGTGCGTTTCATAATTATGTGATTTTTTGAGTGCTTTCCTAATTCACCCTTGATTTGAGGCTCAGTAAAACACTACAAAATCAAACGGCTTGACCATGACCAAGGCTTCTTCATCACCACTCGAAGAACTTTCCGCACATTACAGGAACTTGTTGCTTACTATTCTGGTCCGTTCAGTTTTATTCGAAACTCGTCCAAAAAGTTGAAGATTATTTTTGGTACAAGCGAATTTTAGAAATGGCCGACGGTTTGTGCTGTCAATTGACGTTTCCTGCTCCTCGAATTGCACCAACACGTCCGGATCTCAGCCATGATACTCAACAAAACTGGGAGATTCCAAGGAATCAGCTGCAGTTGAAGAGGAAACTCGGTGATGGCAATTTCGGCGAAGTCAGTTCTTTAATAGCCTCTTTTGTAATCCGCTATAGTTAGTTGGAAACCTCTTTTTTCATTACTTTATAACGTACTTCAAGTTGTTCAATTCACCATGCAGGTATGGTATGGTAAGTGGCGTGGAATAGTAGAGGTGGCGATAAAAACTATGAAACCTGGAACGATGTCTCCGGAAGCATTTTTAGGGTACGTCTACCTTCATTATAACCTTTATATTTTTGGCATCTCTATAATCTGCTCTTCTCTAACATTCATTCACACGGTTCCATGAACTATTTCCAAAGGTAGCCTTCAATAGAGGAGAATTAAGCACTAGCCCTCATTCCCATAAGTATTTTTCTAAGTACGCCTGCATTATAAGTGGTCCTTTTTTGCCCAACGCCCACAAGCCTGCGTCGTTAACACGCCAATAGCAATATTTATGGGAGTCATTCACCGTCCAATAGTTCCCCTTGAATGTTATGACCCACCTCCACAATTCTTTTATGACTTGTAATGAATTTCCGCACAGTGTAGGTAATAGGTAATTAACTAAGATCTCCGGTCACCGTCTTTGTGCTTGCTGATCTCATCTGGTCCATTGCAGCGAGGCTCAAATAATGAAGCAGTGTGATCACCCGAATCTGGTCAAGTTGTACGCGGTTTGCACACGAGAAGAACCGTTCTACATCATCACTGAATATATGTGTAATGGCTCCCTTTTGCATTATCTGAGAAACGAAGGTGCTGCTCTCGGAATTCAAGCCTTGGTGGATATGGCAGCCCAAGTAATCAACCTTAGTAGCCTTTAATAAATGATGCAGTTTCTTTAAAATATTCTTTGACAGATAGCAAATGGGATGATGTATCTGGAGGAGAGGAAACTGGTGCATCGCGATTTGGCTGCTAGAAATGTCCTTGTTGGAGAGAAGATTAGTGGTGTTCCAGTGGTCAAGGTGCGTTCGTCTCGTTGTATAATACTTACACTTTTTTCTATTGACCAAACTGCTTCGAAATGTGAAATAGCGGGCTTTATCCCATTTGTGTGTGTGNGGGGGGGGGGGGGGGGGGGGGGGGTAATTCATTTCCCTCTAATCTAGAACTTTTGTCCTATTCCTGTTGGTAGCAAGGTAACGTCGCCATCAAATCCACTCGATAGTGCAGGTTACAACCATTCATCGCGTTGTGGTCGACTCATTTACGGTAAAGGCTATTAACATAAATGTTGTGCAAAGCCATCTTAAGTAACGGACGGTGACATTATATGTCCTAAATGATTCGCTTGTTATGATATGAAGGCTTTGGACATTAAGCCCAGTTTAGTTTGAGGCATGAATCGCAATACCAGCATGAATTGCATGAGGCTGAGACCTAGATGGTTACACCAGAATTACAATGTTCTATTGCTCCTTCAATTGCCAAAGAGAGTTTTCATTGTCTATAATATAAAGATGCTAAAAAAGACAAGTAGGTATCCCCGTTATTTTCTAGTCGTCTTTTATCATTGAGAAATTCCTACATCAGCATCATCTTTTATTTCATTCTTAAAGAATGATTCACTTTTAAACATTCGTATATTTTTGTTCTCTTTTTCCACGATTCGTCAATTCTTCTTTCCTTTTCTTTTCTTTTCTGTTTCATTTTTTTTTTGTTTCCCTTCTCCTTTTTGATGATCGTCGACGATTCATATGCCCAAACATATACATATGTATGAATCACAACGTTGTTTTTGTTCAAATGGAGTTGCACGTGAAATTTGATAAGTGAGTATGCTCTTATTTACTAGACGTAGTGCGGTATGGAGCAAGGAAAGTTGGATGATAATAATAATAAATGTAATAGTAAGTTCCAAGTAAGAAATAAGTCAGGAAAGACAAGAAGAATGATGCTGACCAACTTGCGAAAAGCGCAATTCAAAGGAGGAAATTAGTTAAGTGTGAAGCAGTTATTTGACTAACAATAAGACAGTCGGGCAATGAAAGCAGCAAATGGAAAAAGTGAAGAGTTAAGGACATGTTTTCCTACTTGGCTTTCGCTTTGTTGATCATCCTGCTTCGCAATTGCTTTCGCCTTTACTCAATTACTACTAATGCGTTTTTTAAAGAAGGAAACTCTCACCAGTTTATTTAATAGGCCTACCGAGAATATTTGCTCGATTTGTTATGTTCATTACATTGAGTTTTGTCTTATTAGACTACCTTGAGGGTAAACTCCTAAAAACGATTATACAAGATGTTATTTTGTTTTGATCATCCCCTTATCAATTATGTATTGTTTTTATTTTTAGTTTTACACTTCCTTTGTAAACGAAACCCAACGTCATTCACCATTGTAGGTAGCCGATTTCGGTCTTGCTCGTAAATTGATGGAGGAAGACATATACGAAGCCCGAACGGGTGCAAAATTCCCCATCAAATGGACAGCTCCAGAAGCGGCTACTTGTGGTAACTTCACTGTAAAAAGCGATGTCTGGTCTTACGGCATATTGTTATACGAAATAATGACAAAAGGACAAGTACCTTATCCGGGTAAGTATACGCATATTTTCCTCAAATTAGGTTATCAAATAATCCAAGAATTTGTGAGAACGCAGTCTTTCAAAATTTCTAATGCAGTCATGCTGACGTTTTAAAATGTGATGGTGCATATTTTTTGGAAAGTCTCACGCTTACAAGAGAAATTCATTTTACTTGATATTGAAATTTCCTTAGTCGTTCGTTCAGTATTTTCTCCAATTCTGGAGATTCCTCGCAGTGTACGGTAGCTAACAATGGAAAACAGAGATTTCATGGTATTTGCAGCGAACCGCTTCAATGCTTTCAAATTTTTAAACCGTTCAAACCGAATTCTTTATATCCTATTTTGTCTACCTTACGAGAATAACTTAAGAGCATCTGGTCTCGTTACGTACTGAGCGATAAAAGAAGTAAACAACTTATTGATAGTGATTTACTATCATACTTTTCTGACGGTGCCTGGTGTAAACAGATCCGTTTTGTAATATGTATTCGAAGTTAAACAATTTCATTACTGTTATCAATCGGTGATTAATGGTTTCCCCTGATCGCCTGTTTTTCAGAACATTTCTAACTTCCATTTGGGATGGTTATTAGGTTGCATTGTTCAGGTATGCATAATCGAGAGGTCGTGGAACAAGTGGACATTGGCTACCGAATGCCAATGCCAAGGGGATGTCCAGAACAGATCTACAACGAGGTTCGTGTTATACTTCCTAATGTTTATTCGGATCCAATCATGCAATATGGCTTTGCTAATTTAATATCAGATTAGTGTAATAATCGCCGAATTGCAGGTGATGTTGAAGTGCTGGGATAAGGTTCCTGAGAGGCGGCCGACATTTGACCATCTGTTCCATTTCTTCGACGACTATTTCGTCTCATCTCAACCAAATTACGTTCCTCCCAGTGTTTAGGCTCTTTAATTTATAATAATTGTTTGTGTTGTTTCACTTATTTCGAATTCCTAACCTCAACAATATGCATAGTAATCTGGGTTCATAGAAGGGTCGCCACTGCCGTCGGCCACACTTACTGTGAATAATAATACTCGCCGTTTGCCAGTTCCAACTACCAGGGGTCTAATACATAGACTAGTTATTAAATGTTGTTTTCGAATGTGTTATTATCTGCATGTTGTGCATTATATCATGTATATACTACATTGTTGACTATTCATGTGCTGTTGCTACCGCTGCCATCATTCCTTTCGCCGCCGCCCCTTACATAACGGTTACGTCCTAGTGTTTGGTGCGTCATTTTTCTTTCCTTTTCAGCAAAGCTTAATGTATCAACGATGGAAGCGAAAGCGTTTTACCATTCATTTCGATTGTGAGATTATTGCTGCGATTGACATTAATTATAGTAATATATTGTGTTCTGAGCGATCTACGTTCGTTATTTCTGCCATCACACAGACTTTTTGTTCAATTATGTTGTCATGTTGTCATATAGACATAATTAATATGGATCAAATTTGACTATGATGAATTGATTTGTGATAATTAAGGGTGTCCGTTCGCATGAAAGATGATTGGGGCGCAAAACCATTTGCCCCAACGACTAATCCTTTTTACGCCCGGAGATTAGTGGCGCACACATCTGCGCGACTGCTGCATGCTGGGAACGAAGTAGGCCCGCCTCCATCTTCGAGGCCACGAACGATTGGCACCCATTGCACCCCTTTCAAGCATAATTTTGGCGCTAAAAGTATTCCTCATTGATCAATCTCTTCGTCGGTTCGAATTCCTCAGAAGAAACAGTTGATTCGAACAGCTTTCTGTTCTTTTTGTGAAAGCTATCCCTTTCACAAAAGTTGCTTGATTGGGAGGTCGAACTTTGGCTTGCTCAATCTGTTCACGTCACGTCACGTCTCATCACGTCTCTACTGTTTATTCAGTGTTTGTCCCTCAACTTTAACCAATCCTGGTTGTAAACTTTTCTGTCTGCTTCATTAAAAACACGAATGTTCTTGAAAATGAACTTTACTTGCTTTGTGATGATAAGTGCCATCCAAAACTCAGGCATACCGTTTTGCTGAAATACTACTTCCTCAAAGTGAACAACACTTCTTATTAGGGTCATGTTCAATGCGTCTATTCTGGCCGGCTCTTTACGATGCAGTCGAGTTCTTCGATCTGCATCATATTTCTTATATTATACCTGGTCTTGAACTGGCGTAAATTGACCTAAATAAATTTGGAATCAAAACATCTGAGAAATAATGCTATATCGTTGATTAATGCCGGAGAATTTGTAGTCAGAAATTGGAAACTGATAGTATGTTAGACGTGTAAAATTCGAATTGCAAGAGAACTGTCGCGTAATTCGAGTAGGAATGAATAGTACTCTCAGAAGTGGTGGAGGGGACATTTCTCAAATGAGGATCTTATAATTTTTTTGTGTTGGTTGTACCTTTTTATCCGTCTTTCTGCCTTTTCGTCGGTCAGTTAGACAGTTGCATAAAGTAGTAATTCAGGGGCAAATTCAGGGCGTTAGATGACACCCCTTTTTTTCCGCGATGCCATTTTGGCCATGATCAGAACGCAGGAATCTAGACAAAGGTATGCTGTCAAGGTTGTATGAGTCAGCAGTTCTGTGAATAGAGGCCAGAAAAGAACGTTGTCATGTCAGCTCCATTCACTGTTTGGTATGCATGAACGAGTCCTGACCCTCCCTTTTTTTGCTTCAGAAATTATCCCAGTCACGTAAGCGTGGAAGGCTATGCGTTCCTGGATGGCCTTGAACTAAATCGAGTTCGAACACATAGTAGATAAGATAGCGTCTTTTCGCGAAGAACGTTTTCGATTGACTAGTTTATCTGCTATATTTTTGAAGGTGGAAGTTTGTTAGACATGTTTTCCGTGGGCCGTTAGGTGGCGCTTGAATACGTTTTTCTTGAAGAATGTGGCCCGAGGTGATTTACGACCATGTTTTGATAGGATCTGGTTTATTTTTTCCTGGACAAACCTCTGAGTTTTTTTGGTTGGTGTTCCGGGCAGATTGGTAGCATTGAGCGGACACATCGTGAAACGATAACGCTTATTGGTTCAGTATGTATAGCGCCATTTGAAGTGATTGTTATTGTTATTTTGTTTTAGCGTACATTCAGTAGGGCGCAGAAAAAATCTCTCAAATTCATTTCTACATGGATGCGATAGTACTGTCATAACAGTAGTTATAATTTCGGCAACAACAAAATGACGTGCTCAATGCGGTGCATGCTGTATTTTTAAGTGACTACAAATTGTGGAATTACCTGATGTGGGAGTACCGTGGGAAAACATTATAAAAGGAAAGCTAGAGAGGCCTACAGAAGAGATTTGAGAGATTTCACTAATAGTAGGATATGTGTTGATGAACGTTATGATAAAAATGTTTTCGAAAAATCTATCTAAAAGATTACTAATTAGCGAATTCACAGCAAGCCAGGGTAAGTGCGTATCAACAATTTGCATAACATATTTTATGGAGTTGATTTAATTAATCCTCTGTTTTGGTAGTTAATCTACATTAATATGTTCGTGCGTAAATGCTGTAGTAATTTGCATTTTGTTTCGTTTTGAAATTGTATGCTCCATTTAGAGTATGAAAATGTTACCGCAAATTCAAAAGGCGAGATTTTTTTACCAAACGATCATAACTCCAGTATTCTTGGCACTAGTAAAAGTGGTGTAACGTCGGGATTTCTACTCTCAGTGGTATAGAGGTGTTTCGGTTCACGACAGACAAATACTCCCTAACGATTATGGCGAACAAGGTCTCGGAGCGAAGCCATTCTGCCGTCGTTCAGCACCGGGTGCAATCAGTTCATAATTGCTTGTAAAAACCTCCGAAATAATGTTGTAGAATACTTTCTTTGCCTTGGGGTTCATTAAATGTCATTCCTCCACTTTTTGTGTTCCATACCTTTTATGTTGCCAATGAGTTTTCTCGTACCTGAACTCTACGGAAGTTTTAAGGGTTGAAAGGGCTGTAAACAGTTTTTCTACGTTCCGGCACAAGTTTTAATGACTAGGAATAGTGCTAATTGTGTTAGTTCGCACCCAGTTTCTTCAAGATGCTCATTGTTCCTAGATCAAGTTTTTCGGGTGTATGGCGTTTAGCAAACTATCGAGGAGGTTAAATGGCAGTTAGGCGACCGTTCACCTTTTACTGGTGTTTCGCCGAATAATTGAACACATAAAGAAGGGGCTCGGTGACGTCGGTCGGCGACCAGCTGTGTAGGTGGGGCGGAACCTTCGGGCAGTGCTGATAGTGGCTGAGCAAAAAGGGCGCAGGAGTTCGACGAATCACTCAGAGGCGGAACTTCAAGGTCTTCTTGTCCCCATTGAAAACGTGTGTTTATTCTAAAAATTGTGTAGCTCACCTCTTTAGCTTTCAGCCAAAACCAACAATATGGGACTTGTTTCCAAGTTAGTGCTCAATCGCTCTTCTGTCAGTGGATTGTGAGTGGAAGTTCTTTCAACTTATAAGCTACAGAGGTTAAGGTACCGGTCTGTATCACCAGAAATAAGTTATTGGCTCTTGTGCTGAACTGTTCTATTATCCCTTAGTACTTTTGGAAGTTCTCTCAAGTGTTCAAATCCGTTTTTCCAAACATGATACAAGTTGGTAAAATATTCGGTCACCTAGTTACCGCTTAATATCTTTTTCTATTGGAAACGGGTATTCTAGTTGCCCTACACTGCTGAGAAGATAACGACAGTATGTTGGACCGGTTTTCGTAATATGTTCGTTATAGAATCGTGTCCACTGTTCCAAATCCGAGCTGCATCCATCGCCAATGTAATTTTTTTTCCTAATAATTGCATTGCCAAACGTTTTCACTTTTCTAAATCTCGTTAAGCTAATATTTCTAGAAATAATCTTGAATTTCTGTGTCCTTTATTATTGCCAGGTATCTGTCATAGATTCTATCTTTTTGGAAGACTTCATAGGGCATCTTTCGTTCAGGAACAGTGCGCTCAGGTTGCCACCATTTAGATAGTTTTGAATTTCCACGGCATGTTATGTAGGTGACAAGGGTTCACGAGAAATAGCGTTGCACTTGTTGATAGGCATGAACTTCAGAATGTAAAGTTCCTTTTAAACCCCCTACACATGTTCCACCAAAGATTGTTTCTGAACTGCCGTATCATATCTTTTCTGCCAGAATTATAGGCTTCTTATTTGCCGAAATATGCAATCGTAAGTGAAAAACGAGACTGATCACCCTGTTTACCCGCAGATAGTGTTGCAGCGTACATTCCTCATGTCTGCTGGCGGCTTGTTAGTGATATGCATACATCTCGTCGTTCTATGAAAATAACTCCAATAATTTGTTTGCAACCGTTTATAAAATAGATCTGTCATCTATTTTATGGAAACTTATGCGCATATAAAGATGGTATGTTGAACTTTAGACCTAAAATAGATTGTAAAGCCTTTTTCGTCGTTCTTGTCTGGACGACATTGTGTACAAGACTAATTTGATTGTTATATTCAGCACTAGTTATAAATGTATTCAGACGTGTTGATATAATTCAATCCTCAAAAGTAGAAGGCAATAAACGTTGGAATTCCTTCATATCAGATCGATTTATCGCGAATTCCGAAGCTTCCGGTCTTCCAAGAATTTTTTCGTCATCTCTTTTCCTCAGATCGTTTTTTCGCCTTGCAGTTTCTTGTGAGTTTACTGAGGCTCGTTGTGGAAGGTCGGGAAAGACTGCTGGCCATTTTTTTTTTACAAAAATTCGCTTTTTTTCATGGCGTTTGGAAGAGTCAGTTAAACATTAGTGACGTGTAATAGCCCATTTATCAGGCGTACTTGAGCAAAGCAGGTCATTTGGGTGGTGAAGGTCAAGTCTTATATTTTGGAATTTTTTGTTGATTCACATTATTTTTTTTTTTACAAATTTAGATTTTCTGTTTTCACAAGGTCTAAAACTCTGAATGAAATAGAACATGGCACGTGATAGA
This sequence comes from Haemonchus placei, assembly GCA_900617895.1. Lineage (NCBI taxonomy): Eukaryota > Metazoa > Nematoda > Chromadorea > Rhabditida > Trichostrongylidae > Haemonchus > Haemonchus placei. The sequence continues at coordinate 32,555 of UZAF01016122.1, read as the reverse complement.
ACTCTCTGTTGAAATTGATTGAATTGGAATACATTTCAAAAAGTAACAGTTGATAAGAACGTCGCAACACTTGTTTCTAGGTGAGCTGTGCTGCCATGTTTCCCGTTTTCAAAGCGTATGGTGATGTTTTTCCGTTGTTGCACTTTACTCGTGCATCGCTTTATTTTTTTAGACAAGGTTGGTGAATTATGGACAAAACTTCGGCCTGGGACGGGGCTCGAACCTGTACTTGTGCTTCCCGGGCACTGTGCCCGTTATCCATTACACTACCGAGACTTTTATCTTACAGCTTACGTAAACATGTTCAACCGGTCAGAAAATGTCAGCATCAAGTCAAACAAGTTAAATCAAGAGAAGCTTACAGCTTAACAGTCCAATGAACAAGGCCAGGGCAGCGGGGTCTCGGTAGTAAAGGGAAAAGAGCATGTGTCCTGTTTGCACGGCTACGGGTTCGAGTTCCGTCCGTGACCGAAGTTTTGTCCATAAGTTGCCGACCTTAGAATACCTTCAGATCGCCTACTCCGGCGAAATAACAGCAGTTGACAAAACGTTCTGTTTTTCTTTTGTAAATAATTAAAGATTTCTGAGCTATCACTTCATTTTTCCTTCTGTTACATTTTGAAACCGCTTTACATACATTTGTTGGTGAACTTGATCGATAGCTTCACAGAAATGATGATATATACAAAATGTTTCTTTCCTTCGTCTTTCCACCTCCATCCGTTGTTTGGTTGCTTGTATCAGGTGGCATTTAGGTTTTTCTGTGTGAACGATTGTTTTCATTTTCGTGGAACTCGATAGCACTGTGCGCGTTGACCGCAGTGTGACAAATCACTCTATCGGCGGTTCTAATGCGGCGTTTTGCGCTATCTTATGTTTAACCGTTATCGCATTGATCCCGTCGACGTGACCGATTCCTTCGCAAGAAACTCACCCGGATATCCATTTCTGTATGAGTAACGCTTATGTTCAGATGTGCTGGTAGCGATCATATCCCCTACCCGGCTCTGCAGGCGGTGGTCGTCGTCGAAGTGGTGATTATGATGACAAAGGGCAAAGTCAAAATACTACTAGCAATTTTCATTGTTGGTGGTGTGTTGCATCTCATCGTCGACAAGGTGAACATTAATCATTGAATTGTGCCTGTTTTCATTTGCACATTATTTTACATTTAGTTGAGGGCTAGTCGTGTGAACTTCTTCTCATGACAACTATTTATACCGTCTATTTTAGAAACCCCCGTTTGTTTTTCTTTTTCTGACATTATTATTATTATTCATTGATGAATCAAGGCCAAAAAAGAAACATCGAAACTTCATGTTGATATTTCGAAAGCCTGTTATCAATAGTCTTTTTTTACTATAAACTGCTGCAAAGATTCCGCTATCAGATGTGATTCATTTCTCTGGATGTCTTTAATTCTCCCTATCCTCCCCTTCTTCTTTTTTCCCTTCTCTCTCATCAGAAAATGCGAGATTTTCCAGGTATGAGTGGGTTTATCCATTTATCTGTGACTGGACTACAATGTTGCTCTTACATTTAGAACCTCATATACTTATGAACCACTCATGGTTTACTCTTATAGGGTCAGTTGATTTACAACAACTTCGATCGCATCAGTACTTATGTAGACAGCGATCCGTTGGAGTATGTACTGGCAAATACGGCTACCCATCTCGATGAGGAACATCATTCTACGATACCGTATTTATCCAGCGACACAACCACAGGCACGCGCCATCCGCACATAGATATGATGTTGAATGCAAATGATACTGATGAAGGTGAGTCTTGTATATATGATCAGTCGTGTTTATTCTGTTGATATTTTGGATCAATCCTTCTGGTGCTTTGTTTATCTTTTACTATGGAGCTAATGCTTATCGGCTCAATTTTTATAAACTCTTCCTTTTGTTTAATTAACAGTACTTTGCAAATCGATGTGCAAAGCTATAAGTATTAATAGCACGAAATAGTCTTGTTGTAAATTGGAATAACCTAGAATTTGATTTAGCTGAATTTTTCTCATCTGGATAATAAAGAACTCAAATTTCGAGCTGATTAGAGAAGGAAACCTCGTAGTGGGGTCTACAATAAAAGCAGCACGAATACATATTTTGAGAATAAATGTCGAGAATAATTTGCACAAAATGTGGACAGTCTTTCACGATTCATTTGCGTAGGTTAGTCGGAATCGAAGAGAAAGTAAGGAGAGAAATAGAATCAGATTTGTGGAGCACGAAGCTGAGAAACGAAGAATTATGGGACCCATCTGTTCCAAGGCCCAAATACTGTAACTTTTGCAACGAATGATTAAAAGCTTTGTTTGCAGATGTTGAAGCCTCAAATGTTACCTATCCGTTGACGATTCAACGGTTAGAATTGGAATCCTGTCCTTTGACGCCACCTCGTCTTGTCGGACCCATTAGAGTATGGATGGACGCACCGACGTTTTCTTCACTGGAGAAACTCTATCCGTATCTAGAAAATGGCGGCCACGGGCAGCCAAAAGATTGTAAATCGCGGCATAGAGTGAGTCTCAATGGTTCTTTTCAACTTTCTTTTCCGAGTACGTTATTTATCTTGCCTTTTTTGCCAAGCGATTTGTTGTTGGGGTTTAGGTAGCAATTATCGTACCGTATCGTGATCGTGAATCTCATCTACGCATAATGCTCCATAATCTGCATTCATTTTTAACAAAACAACAGCTCGATTACGCAATCGTTATTGTTGAACAAATTGCCAACCAGACATTTAACCGGGCGAAGGTATTTGCACTTTATCACTTTGACTGCAAACTTTATCTGCAAGCTTCCCCCATTCATATCCACTCGCCTCTTTTTTCAGTTGATGAATGTCGGATTTGTTGAGAGCATGAAGTTGTACCCGTGGCAGTGTTTTATTTTTCATGATGTGGATCTTCTCCCTGAGGATGATCGCAATTTATATTCTTGTCCAACGATTCCACGACATATGAGCGTGGCTGTGGATAAATTTAATTATCAGTGGGTTTACATTTGTATTTTTTGGTCTCACAACGACTTCGCAACTTTTGAAATGGTTACAATTCAGACTTCCATATACCGCCATATTTGGTGGCATAAGTGCGATGACTGTTGAACATTTGCAATCTATAAATGGATTTTCTAATCGGTATTGGGGATGGGGTGGAGAGGACGATGATCTTGCTGACAGGTTTGTCATTTGATCGCTTTTATTTCCTTGTGATGAATAATTATAATAATTATTATTATTTGGATTCAACTTTTAAAATCTCTTTCGGAGCAGTGAGCAAGTAACTGCCATTTTGCGTTTCTCCTGGATCACAAAATAACCCGTTTTTCCCTCAATATCAAATATCAATTCAAATTCAAAGTTCGGAAACTCCCATTGTTCTAGCGATCGATTCCAATTCGGATTCTTTCCAAAGGTACCGCAAGGACATTGAGTCGACAATCATAGGCCCGAAAAAGAGGCTATATAGATTTGGTCAATGAGTGATCGGCAAGGTTCCTATGCATGCCTTCTTATGCATGCCACATTGTTGGGAATGATGTTTGAGTTGTTGTCACTGCTGTTTCTCAATGGTTGCCTAGTGTTGCGTACCCCCACTCATACATAGTTAATAAGACTTAATCATTGAGTGTTTCGTTCTTTCAAGTCGTTCAAGAAACATATTCATTGAACATTGAAAAAACATCCAAAAATAACGGGTATTCCTTTATGTTCTTTAGCTACGAATCCGTTCTGTTCAGAGTGTCTACAGTCGGCTATAAAATAGCACGTTATCCAGCAGAAATCGCACGCTATAAGATGATCAAGCACGTTCACGAAGAGAAAAGTAATCCTATAAACAAGTCAGTTGTTGTATCTTGATTTTTCATTCCTTTCACAGTTTTAGTTCGCTGCTACAAACGTCATTTAGATGCCGATACAAATTAATGGCCCGTACAAAAAAGGAGTGGAAAAATGACGGTCTCAACTCGCTCGAATACAAGGTACTTAAAGTGGAACTCTTGCCGTTGTATACACATATTTTGGTGGATTTGTTGGAAAACAAAGAAAGACCAAAGATTCGACACGCTTTTAATTGTTAGGTATCGATTATAGTACACAGAAGTTGCCTCTATTCTTTTCTCAGGTTACTATCTTCGTATAGGTACTACTTAAATTCTCGGATAGAAGAGATATTGATGAAGTCGGAGAGGTCTGGGAGTTTCCGTTTGTACTCGGGTCAAAAAAATTTGGCGCTATGTCCCGAAGTTTATCTAGAAAATGCCAGACTGAAGTATTCCTCGAAAGCTCACTAGAATGCCAGGCATATCCAAGGAGCTGAAATGTTGCAGTAGTGGTTTCTTCTTTGGAGTAGTATCATTTTACCGCCGACGTTGTCTTTAGCTACTACAGTATTTTGGATCCTTTATATTCAATTACCGCTCGATGAACTTCGCTTCTGGTTTGGTCACTGGAGAGTAAGAAGCACGCCTGTAGTTTCCCACGAACAGCTTAATAAATGGATAGGGTAATTCCCTTGGAGGAGTTAGTGAAGGAAAAAAAAAACAAGTAATTGAATGAATTTCAAGATAATCACTCTACATCTGCTCCATTTCCATTTTGGGAAACTGCCATTTGGGTAGGTTACTTCAAAACGTTGTTTCGTCCTGATTATTTCAACGCTCTTGAATTAATCAGCCTCTTAGTATGCGTTGAAAGGGCACGTACAGGCTAAACAATAGAATCGGGTACTTTTGTGTTCGTGTCAAAAGTCGCTATAACAGTCAAATCGTTTTCCCCAAACGTTAGCGCGCCTACCCCTGCTACGACCGAGCATAGAATTCATTCTCGCGAATTATTTACAATAGGGACCACATGTACAATCGAAATTGCCCAGACTCTTGTCCACTAACCCACTGTATGATAGAAATGTTTCCAGTGTAGCCGAGAAACGGTGTTTTTGTTTATTACCAGGTGCTACTTACAATTAGAATTATTTTCATTCGTTCAACTAGTCTTCTGTTTTGATCAGCGCCGGCAAACTCGTCTCTTACTGTTTGTGCTATATCCGGTCCATTTTTCGGGACGAGTATGTCTGCAAATGGACCGTATACGCTTCGGGTTTCTAGCCTTTCTTGCTGATTACGATTTATCTGTGATTATTAATGACTGTATCTATGTTTCATCTCAATTGAGATAAAGTATTCAAATTTATGTACAAAACAAGTAATCCATTGAAAAAGCTTGCATATATATCTATGATGTTAAAATCCATCTGAAGACCAGAAGTTAGAAACACGTAGAACTACTGCCAATTTCGAACGAAAATGGTCTATTATGGGTGGTACCAGAAGATCAATATATCGTAACAAGACAGCAGATCTACCTTAAAAACTGACCTGCCTTTCAATTTCTCATAACGATATGATCAATTTTGTAAACGGGAATATTCTGCTTAGAGTATGTGAGGACACGTGAAAGATTGCCATGGAAACAGAATCAATGGAAATAAAGACTACCCGAAATATACTAGCTTGTCACACATTCTGGACGTTCAGGGCTTCTTCCCATCTGAAATGCCATCAATTACCGAACGATGGAGTAGGAAAAGATCCTCGAAATAGGAAATATGCCGTAGAACGAGCTAACCATTCGAGATCCAATGAATCGTAGAAATATATCTCGTTCGTCCGCAGAATGCCGATTGCGTTGGCCAAAATGCGACCACGGTTCCGCTATTCGTCTCTCACACTGAAATATCTTAATTAACTTCGTAAACCGTCGGTCAACTGACCGTATACGCTGCTCTATGGAAACTCACGTTATTCTATGCGGGCGTTGTGAAAAGGAAAAGTAAAGTCTCACCTCTTTGCCCTCCTCCATTGGTTGCCAGAATCGAATCACTTCTTCGATACCGGATGTAGCTAACAGGAATTGATTGGGATGTGGTTGGACGATATTGAGAATCGATTGATCGGCACTCCATGCAGCAACAAGAACGCCCGAGCTGCGCTCCCATAACAACAGAGATCCGCAGTCAGATCCGGCGACTGAACGAAGAAGTTTTAATGTTTTTTGTTGAAAACAAAAATTCATAAATGAACATTCGTAAAAGCTCACCAACATATTGATTTCTCGATCCGAAAAAGTTAGCTTCTTTTATGTCGGTATGGGTATTCGTCTGGCCACAGAATCTCTCTATAAAAAATTGTATTCTATCCACTATCGTGCGATCGAGTTGGAAAGTAGCAAAACAAACGTCCTACAACCTAAATCTCAAAAAGGCAACATTTTCGTCTCCAAGTCTGAACCAAAACATTCTAACAGGACGAAAGAACGAGTTTTGCTGTGGTAAGTGAGATGTGATAACCTACCGCTATAGTCGACAACGTTGGTATCATCGCACATGACATGCGACTGGTGAGCATGTGCAGAATCCATAGCAACACTTATCTGTAATAGTTGTCCATATTTCCAAAATGAAACGCTACATATCGACAAAATATTTTTCAGGTATGTGCAGGGAAAGGAACGACGGCACGAATGATGAATAGACTGTTTAATTGTCTTCAAAGTCTCTTCTTCTAACATAAAAACATAGTTGCGGCATCCCTAATTCATGGTACAACCTTCAAACGAAAATAATGCACTGGGAAATAGGAAACTGATTTGTAAGTTCTGAAAGTCCCGGGAGAACTTCTTTCAGGACGCCTTAATAGAAACTAACCTGGTCAGATAGTCTCACTATAGAGCGATCATTGGGAAATCGTTTTTTGAAAACTTCAATACACTCTTGTGCTAATTCCCACTGCTCCAGAAGCATCAAAGATCGTGTTAATCGCCACAAGGCTTTCGAATTCCCGGGATAAAGAAGCAGTGCCTAAAAACTGCCAACTACAAATAATCCAAGACACAAAGTGACGGATAACATTAAAATCCAGCACAAACAAAACTGTCCTCACCTCAACGCAATCACGGACACAGGCATATGAATCGCCTTCCCACCTGCGACAAAGGTAGCCCATACCGCGGTTTGCCAAAAGTATACTTTTATCGTAGTTACCGGGAGAGAGGCTGAGAGCTCGGCTGTAGATTTCGATTGCCTGTAACACTTTACTTATAAGACCTGCAGTCGATTCAATGAGTGTTTGCTGAGATTTAACTCAAATCGTATGTAAGTAAACTGAATTGGAAATTGGAACTTTCGAGGAAGAAAAATCCGACCACAGCATTAGGAGAAGTAAGAAAACCAGGATAGAAAACATTAAAACAAAGCGGACAAACCTCAGGAAATTTCTTGGAGTCAAAAAATCCCTTGGCTTGCTCTCTCGCATGAGTGAAAGTTGGAGTGTGTTTCCCATTAGTGTGCACTTAAACAATTGAAAAAGTAATCAAAAAAGCAGGGTAATTTGTTGGTTTAGTTGAAACATCACGCAGCAAATACATGGCATTGCCAGTGACGCGGTTAAGGATAAGAACTACAAAGACTTTGTACGCAAACAAAATAAGACCAACCTTCTTCTTCACTTTCAATTATTGATTTGATTTTCTGCAACACCGTAGGTCGATCATCTGATTTCAGCTTGAACAAATAAATGGGACCGCAGCCCTGATTCACCTAAAACAGACAGCGAATAGTGCAATTAAACATTCTTGAAAAAAAGGAGAGATTGAAATTGAAGAAACATACAAGAAGCTCCGTTCCCATCTCATCAAAAGAAACATGAGTGGTGTAAGTAAAATTACTGTGGCATTTATCGTCAGCTGAAACAACTAATTTCAGATATCCGATAACTGGAAGCGACCCAATCCTACTTACCATTTACACACGTCAGCAACGGCTTATCCAGCTTTCTCCTATCATAGATAGGAACAGCAGCTTCATCCGTAGCGACAGCCACCTGCGGCAAAAGTATCAGTTCAGGAAAGAAATTACGGGGGGCAGTAGAAAACATACAAGTTCGGTGCGTCCTTGGCAGACTGCGAACGACTTCACATGCTTTTCTTCTGTATTAATAAGCTTTCTTTCCGCGTTGGTTCTAGCATCGTATTCCCTGAGACAGTAGAAAACTTCAGATGGTTTTTAACAGTAGTGTATTAAACAAACCTAACGTAGCTGTCCTCAGAAGCAGACCAAAACAAGTAGGGCTCATCCTGCGCAGTTGCCAACCGCTTCACTCTTCCACCAGTGGTCCAAGTGATTGGTTCATCTGTAAGCAAATACAATGGTTTCATGAGAAGCCTGTAGTGGACTACCTCCATAGTCTGTCTCACCTCTTAATCCGTCGATGTCGTGCATTTTCACCTGACGATCACCAGCAGCGGAAATCAGAATACGATCATTACCTAGATGGAGATCAAGGGAGCTTTCACGAGGAAATCGATCATTAATGCAATCATATCAGAACTGCACCACTATCATACCTGCGGGCAAGAATTCAACGGCAAATACATTAGCATGATGACCAGTTTCGACAACTGTAAGGCAATCTCCGGCTAGGTTCCATATTTTCACCCTTCTGTCGTCGGAGCCGGATGCCAAAAGGCTGAATGCAAAATCATGTAAAAGCTATGAAATGGCGGCTTGCTGAAAATGTATGAAGATATTGAAACCCTGAAGCCTGCAAGGGCCACAAACTACACTTCACACATGCTAAACCTACGTGCCGCCGCGGTTCCATCGCAATGTGTTCACGCACGTTTCGTGGGCCTGAAATTGATTCTTCATTTTTTAATGATCAGAACAGCAGCAGAAAAAATCAAAATGGTCAAAGGACCATCCGTCATTATCGTTAACATCTGTTCCAATGATCCCTAATTAGAGAAAGAATGAACAATCATATTTATGATAAAAAGGACAAAAAGCAATGCATTGAGACAGATTTTGATCAGTATACCAGATACGATAAAAAAGAACAGCTACGAATCCCTACATACCGAATGTTTCCAGGTATTGTATTCTATATCCTATACAGAAAGCGCAGCCAAATATTCAACTTCAGTTCCGTTCTATTCCACAGCAAATGAATAGTCGATGTGTAATATATGGAAACTTATTTCACACCCCACATATATATCCATTACAGCTTAAGCGGAGGATAACAAAAGCCTACGCTTCGTTCTATCAAACTAGTCAAGAACTCATGTCTCAACGAAATTGAATTTTTCTGCTCTGTTGGATGACTTCGCACACCCTTTCAAATATTTCAATACAATTCCACCGAATCCTGGCTATCCTCCCGCTATGCGAAAATATTGAGTTGTAACATAAGTTCGTAGAGTTTTTTCACAAAGATTTATTTGAACCAAAAACAATAATTGTAATAATAAATTAACCAATGATGAATCCTCCATTACTGCTCACGACCTCCTCCCATCTCTCGACCAATTTGTTGATGTCGATTCGCCAAAAATCGGCTGTTGTGGTGTCGAATAATTTGTTGAGCCAGTTTTTAAGATCCCCTTCGCCATCGAAAGTAACACCCCTCATTTGGTTTAACATGGAGCGGAAAAGGTGGTAGTCGGCAGGTACAAGATCCGGAGAGTGCGGTGGGTGCTGAAGAACCTCCCATTCCTCTTGGAGTGCAGTTTTGACGACTTGAGCAATATGGGGCCTGGTGTTGTCGTGGAGCAAGATGACTTGACCTCGTCTATAAGGTCTTTTCAGCCGAATAGCCTCATTTACACTGTTCAGCTGGGCAATGTAGACCTCCTTGTTGACAGTGGCGTTTCGTTCGAGCAGTTTCCCAGTGTACCGTGCCTACCCAGTCCCACCAAACGCAGATGATGACCTTATTTGTTTGAAGATCTTGCTTGACTCTCGGCTTCGGTGCCTTTTCTGGGGCCACCCACACCTCCCCGTAGACACACCTACGACACCTTCCCCGTACACATTGCATATGTCCCGAGCGGTTTCGGCTGTTTTTTGATCTCGACGAAAAGCAAAGAAAAGCAGATGTCGAAAATGCTAATTTTTTCTTCCTGGGTACTCCATTTCTAAGCCCGAAAAAAGATGAACAATTGAACCATCCTAAAAACAAATAAAACAATTTTGTAGAGGAGAAGGAGCTCTTTCGAATGAATGCATACACTTTGCTGAAAAGCAAAATAATTCATACAATACAATTATAAAATAACTCTAACGCAAACTCTACGAACTTATGTTACAACCCAATAGAAACCCTTGCTGTAGTGCCCCTTGTTTGACTCCGCCACAACAAACAGACAGATATATTCCCATCTCATACTGGGGAAACGATAGTCTCCAGCATGGAAAGTTCACAGCGCCTCAGAGAATGCTTTGCGACAAATATATCACCACCGCGCTGGCAGCCAGTTCATGCGGAGAACTCGATTCGGAATGATTTCTGATCCCCTGGTTTCGTGATAAATACTGCTTACTTCAGTTTAGTGACATCAGATTGTTCACCGGAAACGAAGTGTTATATCCCCTTCGCAAGCCACTGAAGACCTTATAAAAATCAAAATCTATATTATTTCCTTGAAAAAAGGAATGTTTCAACTTGGAAAAGTCGACTGGCAAAAACTTCTTTGTGACTTGGAAAACTCCATGCGCTCTAAAGTTCACTTAATATTTCTCCCTACTTGGCAGAAAAGAGACTGGTCTGATCGATCAGCAGTCAGAATTACTCTTTACATTGAGTACTCGACTCACTCAACAGAAAGGTAAAATGTAATCGAGCAGAAGTTAATCAAACACTTGTTAGACCACCTTCATTAAACAAATGGTATCTTCCTGCGCCTACTTCATCCACTTGACTATAAGCACATGCTGGAAAGGGTTAGATTGAAGAGACGCTCCCAACGTCTATTGCCTTATTCAATGAAGTCAATTCGAAATTTGGAATACAATATCCCCAGAAAGACTTCGTTAGGAACTTTTTCCTGAAAGTATAGCGACGAAAACTAGTTTTAATGGCACGAAGTGAATTACACATTGGAAAAACCACAGTACACCTTTAGCGCTCGATCAATACATTTCTGATGGAAGGAAACCAAAACTCAATTCCCACAACATGAGGTACAGGAAAACTTTGTGCGGCTCAATAAAAACATGCTTGTGAACGGAGAAAACATTCCTAACTACTCTCCAGCCTTCACAATCACCAGCATAATCAAAGTGAACGACAATATGAGGTTAAACGTAATCGATGCTAAACTTGTATCTTATAAAATGTCAGCCTGTTTATCTGCCATCCCTACAAATTTAGCCACTGATCGATTGATCGAATAGCCTGACAAGTGTTCTGGGGTTACTGGATAATGAACTGCATCCTAGCATGATTATATTCATTATATGCTTTTATTAACACCATATGAATTCGCTGCAGCTGAGGGAGATCTCATATGTTCAGAAATCAACAAGAACGGCAAAGCGGAACTGGTCTTTCCCTTAATCAACTTTTTTTTGTATGTCACATCAACTCCGTTAATTGCACGAGACTTTGATTTAAAACGTGCTCGGTACTTCCGCTTAAGTTATTGCCACTTAAAACACAGACACAGAAACATCTGTAAAGCCGAAACAAAATGGAAGGGCAAGACAAGAAAAGCAGTGAGGAAGAAACCACAAAAGGAAGAAATAATGCAGGAAATGAGCAGGCATTCAAATGACTGATGACGTACCAGTTCGGTGGGACAACTTCCCGAGTGGCAGAGCATATTAAATGGTAAATGTGGGACTTGGATTATTTTGAATATATAACATCAGAGAGAAAGATTCAGCTCCAAAGTTCGATAAAATATGAAAAACCCATTAATCCGAAAGAGTGTGACCCAAATAACTAGGAAAGGAACATAAATTTATGGCCTTGTAACTGTCCCATACATTCCTTGCAATGACTACCAAACTTTTTCTCAGTTTAGACCACAACCACCTAAGTTCAACACAAAAAGAGTAGCTACAAGCTTTTTCATTCCTCAATACGATAGCAATGTACTTCCCTTCACGACGGGATGAGGTGCCATAAAGCTTTCACCTTCACTACAGATACCACTCTCATTCCAAGCACTGAAGTGCACGATGGGAATCGAAACGAACTTTGTAGTTATGTAAGGCACCTGCGGGTTCGCTCAGAAAAAAAAAACCAAAATCAATACCCAAGCAAAAACGTTTAGATTGACAACTGAAATCATAGGAATTCAAAATCCTCTTATATTAACTATGCTTACCTTGATTGTTCGAGTGTTTCCAATCCGCTGCACTAAGCGATCTTCGTCTATAAGTTTGTATCGATCCATAAATGTTCCAAAAAGTTCTCTATATTCTAATATAGACATCATCTTGGCCAGGCAGTTGCTGAAGAGCGAAGGCCGGGCCTCCGGTGATCAAAATCACCCTATTCTCTGTAAGAAAAAGATACGAAATCAGCTGAAAAAAGCTGATGTCATAGCTCTACACGAGAATGACGTCATTCGGAGAAGTGGACCATAAAAACGGACTCGGGAACTTTTTTGGGTTAAGAACTGAATAAAAAGATCTAGGAGCTAGTCGAAGCTTGAACTTGAAGGTTTGCCTTGCCAAGACTATCCCAAAAATAAACTGCCTGTAATCATCTTGGTATTCTCCCATACTAAATTTGGTAGTGTACACTTCATAAATGATAACTTCCCACATGGGAGAAATACGGTAGCGCAGGCAAACGAAAGTAGTGTAGCAGTGGGAAGAAGAAATCAGTTTGTATCAGTTTATACGTAACAAAAGTCGGTAGCACACATCACCAGGTGAGGACAAGGCAAATGCGCACAAGCACTTTGCAAACACCCCCTGTTCTCCAACATTCGCAACGGAGCGCGTCAGAATCCGGATCCAAAATGTCTCAACCCTGAACTTCAATATCGACCATAATCGATTCAGCCAAACAGCAAGAACCCGTCTTAAGCAGCAGTCGACTACTGACAGCTATCTACTCTCAGAACTATCAAAAGTGTTTTTTCTTACTTCTCAAAATTAGCTTACATTTCTAGATGAATGTTATGGGAACTTAGAAATTGATCAAGGAAATATGTGGGAACGGCGTTTCCCCAAAAATCACTCTTCTCGAAAAACGAGTAACGAGTGCCAAAGCACTCTGTAGAGAAAGCTTTGGTTGGAATATTCTTAGCAATGTCCTGGTCAACATAGTACTTGAAAAAGTACCTTTTTGAGAAGGAATGTGTTCTATTTGAAGACATCTCTAAAGGAACGTATGGTCGTAACCTGCCCACAAGCTCTATGAGCAGCTGTGTTTGGTGAAAAGTGCGACCTATCAAACATTACACACTGAAATCAAGTGTGTGAGAAGCGTATCTCAAAGCTACCCAGGAGAGCTCATGGAACACAACAATCCAAGGTCCACAGGAAAACCCAGTAAGAAGAAGGCTCCAACGATATCCCACAACTAATCTACAAGTTTCGCATGATGAGAGATTGTAGAAGGCAGATGTATGTAATATTAGTGCATATGTTAGTGGGCAGCGTTGGTGGGTGTTCAATAAGAATATCAGCAGTTCATTGTAACAGTTGGCGTTCGCCGGTGGCAACTAGACTACATTGTACTGTTATCAAAAGTACTTTACGTTGACATTTGGCATACGTAAAGATGCTTACTTTTTTTCAGAGACCATCACTTGTTACTCCTACAGTTAGCACCATACGATGCACGCTCTTATCGAGGGCTTGAAAATTTGCGCTGCTTGATTTAGCGTAAAGACTAGTAACAACTACCAATGGCAAACTCATAGGCTGCGCTCATACTTCACTATGACCATTAGCAAAAAGCGACAGGTTGGTCCCGATCAATGTTTCATGTGACTGATATAAATGTGAATAACGAAGTAGTCAATAGTCATAATTAATGTAAATCGCTGAGCAAACAATGTAAAGGATGTAGTCAGTTGAGATACACAAAAAGCGAAGCACACTATTGAAAATGCCCACAGGCCAAAGGAAATAGAAGAGATGCGATGGTTATTGTACAGAGCAATTTTTAAAGTACCGCTGGCAATGCTAGCCATATTTGAATTTCAACAATAAAAAAATGCAGTTTGTATTTAGCAACTTTATCAAGGAAATTACAACTTATAAATTTTAAAGTGTACCCAGCACTTCCTAACGATACATTGCTAATATATCTATTTATATACACTCGCTAATATATCTATATACATATGTGCGGATTATATCACGCCGATTGATACCGTTCGAATAAAGTGAAAAAGGCAGGTAACGAAATCAGGTAAGAGGATCGCTTATTCATAAAGATCTCATGAATGCTGCTGAATTTTCTTTAAGGCATCATTCCTGAGCTGCTCCAGCTGTTTCTGAAAGACAAAACTTTCCGTTGTTCCACCTCAACATGCTATTGATGTAGAAAATAAAAATAGATTGCCATGAGCCTCATAAATTAGAGACGACGGAGAAGAAAATAGGGAGAATAGAGGGCAAGATTCCTCTCAAGAAAAAAGAGACAAATGAACCTTAGAAGCTACGAAAAGAAAAACGGGACAAAAAGGTGAGCGATAAAATATTAGGCAGATATATAATGGTTTGTAACCGAACAAACATCGTAGCCGCAGATCCAAAAACATTGGAATGTGAGAGAAAGCACCAAAACAGGATAGTAAGAGCGATCTGGGAAAGCAGAGAAATGCTATTGAAAACAGAGAAAGTTTCTACCATTAAGAGGAAAATAAAAAGACACCGGACAGGGAAACTGCTAATGAGAACAAAACGGATAAGGTTATGCAAGAAGAAGTCAAACGATAAGGATATACCTTCTTTTCAACCAATTTTCGATACTCCTGCAAGTTCGCGAGATTCATTATAGCGTTATGCCTAAAAATCAATCAATTCAAACTGACTCAACTGAACATATGACTATTGCATAATTATAGTGATCGACTCATTGCTGGAAATCATTCAATAACCTCAAAACGAAGGGTTCGAAAGAAAATGTGTGAGAAATAAACAGTTGAACTTGTCAAACTATCTTCTATCGGATGGATCAGAAAGGAAATCAGGCTATCCTTACTATGTATAAAGCGCTCTGTCTGTCTGTTTGTACGGAAATTCGATATAACCTGAAGAAGCACCTGGAGAAGTCGGGTCAAGTTCGGAATGGGTTGAGCATTGAGTAAGTGCAACAGAGCACATGTGAGCCTAGCGGAGCTCCGCCCCCAAGGGGCGGGGCATGCGCCGCCGCGGGGTGGGACAATGAGCAAATTCTCCTCATTCGGCCTCATAACAGTCCAGACGCCAGGAAAAAATGTGCAAAGGTGAGGGATGGGTTAACAATTAAAATAAAGGAAACTTGCCGGCGGTGGGCGGAGCGTTCTCGCAGTGGGCGGTACTTCCCGCAGAGATTCATAACTCGATTCAGCGAAGGTGTCAAGACCGGGAAAAAAATAAAAAGAGTGAGCAAGATCTATGCGTGCTAGGCATGCGTAAGCTTAGCGAAGCCCCGCCCACGATGGGCGGGGCTTCGCTAAGCTTACGCATGCCTAGCACGCATAGACCTTGAGGTGGATGCTACTTTTTGAAAACGACTGTAACTTTGTTCAAAAACCTTCTAGAACGTGGGAAAAACGTGGTTAGAGGTAATGGGACA
>UZAF01016122.1:0-16357 GCA_900617895.1 Haemonchus placei | reverse complement strand
ACGGGAAAAGGTTGTAGGAGGAATCGGAACAGATGTAGTTAAGTCCACGAAGGGGGCGGAGCTGGCACTTGGAGCGGGGCTAGGACCAAAACCTCATCTCTTCAAAAACTTTCTGGAACGCGAAAAAAATTGTTTGGAGCAGTCAAAAGAAGGGTGGTCAAGTTCATTGTGGGAAGGGTTTGCACTAAGGTGGACGGAGCTATGATCAACCACTAATAACTCTGCTCAAATATATCGAGTGTGATGCTCTCAGCAGTTCAGCGTTCGAATCTAGAGAGAACTATCTTATTCTGATTGTCCAACATTCCGCTGAATGACTCCATCGTGGATAAGTGGCCGTTGACATATACCGCGCGCGTTAGCGTGCATAGCCAAACTGGTGAAGAATAGACGGGAGCACAGCTTCACATATTGGGCCCAGCTTTTGCTGGTAAAAGAGGATACAATTCATCCGTGTGCACCACATGAAAAACTGAAGTTACTCACTTATCTGCTAAAGCCCGTTGCAAATTTAGGTTATAATCATGAAGTTCGTGACAAGCAGCAATGTGTTCGCTGTAAATCTGCTCGGAAGCTCCATCACCAGCGACCGGATCAGCCGGCTGTAATGTCTTCAGTGTATACAGGCATTGCGGGTGATTTCCCAGAAAATATATGTAAGTACTGTACAACATATTACATGACAGAAGACCGGAGAGCTCACTCGTAATGAGTGGTCTATATAGTTGAGAACATTGACGGGCATTTCCACTGGTCGCGGGAGGGGTCGAAGTCGCTCGTCTGCGGATTCGCTTCTATAAGTATTTTCCGAGTGAGATCGAGAACTTCTCACGCGTGGCTTCGGAATTTCAACTATCTTGGATGCCGACGCACCGTCCATCTCATTCCCACCACTCTGAAATGAACTCTATAACTATTCCCACAATAGTGACAGACTTTAATTCATACAGTTTGAATTAGTGCCGACTGATCTGAGCGTCCCCGCCGATGTTTTCGATCAAGCGGCGTACTCTGGAATACACAGACTTCGGGGATAAACACTAACAACATGGCAAATAACAATGACACTCATAATAACAACATACCGCTCTGGGTGGCGGTGTTACAGGCGGCGCGTTTATTCTCGAGTCGACCAGAGGGTCATCCGCGTTTGGGTATTCCTGAATAAACACAGCAAAAGAAGATGAAATAGCTTTGAAGCATAGCACAAGCGAAAACGAAAATAGGCAATTCATTAGCGATAAATTACATCCATCTCAAAAACAGTAAATCCGTTACAATAAGATAGAGACGAAAAAGCGTAATGATGAACTTACCTCCTTCAAAGACGAAAAATATTCCATCAGTTCCTCACTGGTTGGTCTTACATCTGGATCGTCATGCCAACACCTATGAAGGCAATTTTTGTAAAAGCGAATTAAGAAAGGGAAAAAATTATAATAGATCAGCGACAGAAAATTCACCTTTCATAAAACTGTGACAAATACTCGTGACATTTGAGTTTGGGTGGGCGCAAATTCTTTGTCACGATGTCCCAATAAATTGTATACGCGTCATGTGCTGTCGAATATGGTGACTCACTGAAACATTTCAGTTTTCATTGTTGAAGACCGCTGAACCCTTCACATGTACAACCATTACTCGATGAGAGACCCAGAGTCGTATCAAATTGGCTAGCAGCTAAAAGTTCATAAACTCACCGCCGAGCTATAATTTGCCACATTATAATTCCAAAACTGTATATGTCACATTTGGTTGTGTAGTTTTTTGAGCCTCTGATGATTTCGGGAGCCATTGTTATGGGTGTTCCGTGATTCAAAGTCATCGACTCTTGTAGTGTTACAAATGTGCCGAAATCACATACCTTCAGAATGTGATAACCATCGCAAAGCAGAAGACTGAAAATAGCAGCGCGTGAAAACATTCGAGCCTGAGCTTGGTATAACACCAAAACGTCTGAGAATGGCACATCAAATATTTTGATGCTCGAAGACATTGTCAGCTCACACAATTAAAAAGAATCATTGCCGAACAGGATATGAGTAAAAAACTCACGACGAACCACAGCAGAGACTTACTTTTGCAATTTCAAGTCCCCATGTACGTAATTCCTGCTATGAAAGTAGTTCACTGCATCAGATAATTGATAAAGCCATGAGATAGCATGATCAATTTTGTACTCAACCGTCCTTTTTGAAATCACTGAAGTGTAAATGTCAGGAAAATCCGAAGAATCCATCTCGGAAATTAGCAGTTTAACGAGCATAATTGAATTCCGACTTAAACACGTCGATAGCTTTACAGCAAGTAAGATCGTTAATAGTATTTCA
This sequence comes from Haemonchus placei, assembly GCA_900617895.1. Classification (NCBI taxonomy): domain Eukaryota; kingdom Metazoa; phylum Nematoda; class Chromadorea; order Rhabditida; family Trichostrongylidae; genus Haemonchus; species Haemonchus placei. The sequence goes on along the minus strand of UZAF01016122.1, from coordinate 14,027 downwards.
GATCAGTAACAAATGCGATCTCGAGCAGTGCCTTCTTCTTGCCTTCTTCTGCTTCACGAAATTATTTAGTAAAGTTAGGTTCAGAAACTCCAACGTAACGAAAAGAGAAATATTGAGCTCACGATTGGCTAGATTGCAATCCATCAATTCCATTGCAACACCCGTTCCATACTTTGGGCTATCGTAAAAACCAAAAATCTCTATACAATTAGGATGCGAGATGTGATTGAAGATAATCTTCGCTTCCCGTATTATGAGGTCTCTATGAGAAGGAGTTGATCCATATTTTATGGCCATGTCTCTGAAACATGTGTTTAAGTACACATGAAGACAGGGTGACTATGGCTTAGTCTTTGGAAATGAAAGCAGATTAAGAGGGGCAGGGTAAATATAGGGCACTTACTTCCACGGAGAGTTGGCTGTCCGCCGGAATCGACATTTCATTACGTAGCCATAGGTACCTTCTCCTAATTTCGTACTATTGAGATCATCGATTTGGCTGAAAATAATGCGTGAATACAATTGCTGCTCATTGTAACCAGTATTCGAGATCAGATACAAAAGAAATCTATGTGCAATTAACAGTAACGATTCTGCCGTCATGTTGGGCAAATTGGTGGATTCTTGGCTAGAGACAACATGAAGGCACAAAACTAATCCCCAATTGATCGAAGGACCAATAACCATTTAGGTAATCGCGCTTGGGCAGTTCGCAGAGACTCTCAAAAGATTCATGCTGAATAGTTAGGGTAACTCAGCTCAAGCGGCTTTGTATAAAACGCTTGAGAGGACCATACTCTTCACAGCGGAGCATTCAAAAGGTGGGTTGTGGTGAGAAGGTAGGAGATCAGTAGAGCAAACGTAACAAGGCGAAAGGCGAAAAAGTTCGAGCACATGCGGTAAAAAAGGGCAAAAACAACCTCCGGTCGATAACAGGCACATCGATAGTAGCATACAGATCCTCATCCTGCCCCGAACTCGACAGATTATCTTTACTTCTTCGAGGCGTTGACGGTTTACTGGAGCCAGGCGATGAGCTCATGAAACCGAGCCAATCATAGGCTCCTACAAACTGAAAAACTGAGTAAAATCCTTGGCTAAGAAGTATTTTCTCTGAAAACAGAAAAGAATTTTCTAATATGTAAGAAACATCTGACCTAGTCAAGCACGTTAAGAAGTTTTTAAAAGCATGTGCTTCCATGGTGGGAGCTTGCCAAGTTTGTGCAATTTGGCGTAGGCCGCAAAATTTCGGCGGGAGCGCGGAAAGTTTTTGTTAATTCCGCTTATTTTTTGATGACTCTTGTGTTCCTTGATGGTTGTCCACACCCTTCTTGTGTAAGTGGATGAAATTTTAGGCAAAATCAATGGCATTGAATGGTGAAAGTGCTGGTGTAGAAGACGATGAACAAGACGGAAGCGATCGCAATGTTAGTTCTACACCTTGTTCCGAACTCTACGAAACTACTGCAAAAAACCTACTGGTAGAGCTCTGTCGTGTAGAAATTGCTACATTAGTCTAAAAAAGATCTGCGAGTCCTAGAAATAGAGGCCTTTTCCACTTTGAAAAGTTTGAAATTGAAGTTCATTTCCTGTTCAGGCCACCGTTTCAAGGTCACCAGTGTCAACTGCTACCGAACACGATCGACCCACGTCACGTAGCGATTTGAACAGCGAACAGTGAGTTCGGTACTTTTTCAAATGTGATTTCCTAGTAGTATTTTCCCAGTAAATTTGTTGTCTAACATCTTTTCATTTAAGGCAGTTGGAATCCACCCACTCTGTAGACGAGGACAAATCACTTGATAGATCTCACGATCGATCGTTAAGCGATGACTCGAGGTGTGATCATACATATCTCATCAATTCCAGTTCCCTTTAAGTTTATTTGATGGATTCCGTTGAAGGCATGATGGTGGGACCCCTCCATTATGTAAAAATGGTGTGTTGGATCTGTCTCGCCGCGGTTTGAGCCAACTTGATCGCAAGTATCGGAAGGAATATAGTGAGTGGTTTGCCATTCAATCAGCAAGGCCTTACCTTTCTAGACAAATCCCCTGGAACAATCCCAATAAACTAATGTTCAGTGCTCGTTTGATAGGTATTCTGCCACAGTCATCCGCTCATCGACGCCTGCATCTTTTCACTTTTAAGCAGTGGAATTGATAGTTCAAAGAGTTACTGCATAGATATCTGGCATGAGCTGTACTTCTTCCACCTTACCAGTGGAACTTATCTTATATTCGCCTAAAATACCTTAACAATCGAAGGGTATGTATAACCATATCTGCTGAATTTCAATTAGACAATGATAGAATAAAGTCTTTCGCTCTAATCGGCCACTTTTTGGGATACGGCCTGAGTACGGCTTCCACTCGGAATCGCATCGGTGTATTGAATGCATAAGTGGCCTATGTGGCCGGTGGCCAGCCGATGTACAAGGCATTGCTTTTATCCTCCCAGACGAGTGTGGCAGCAAGTAACGACCCTTAGAGATGGAAGGCTTGATTGGCCCCAGCAGATACCGATCCTGGAATCGGCCCCAGCAGATACCGATCCTAGAATCGATCCCAGGGCCATGCGTTGCGCGTTGCTATTTAGTCACCACCGCCCCTTCAATTAAATATGATTAGATATCCTGACTTGCTTATAAGTGACTGACAAGTAAAACAGCTTCCGGTTCTTTCAAGTGTGTGTTTTCAGGTATTGTGAAAAAGCTCATCATTAGAAACAATAGGTTCAAAAATGTAGCAGGCTTCGACATGTTCAAGCAATGTGTCCAAGTAAGGGTGTTTCTTATGCTTTATAATAATTAAGCTTAATTGCCTTTGTTTATTGTTTCTTCTTTTTATCTTTAGGTTGATGCCACTGATAACCAGCTACATAAGTTGTCATCGTTCCTGCCACTAGCAAAAGCTCTTAAAGCTCTATTCCTTTCTAACAACAAAATCACTAGTATTGATTGCCTACGATCGTTCATTAATTTGGAGACGTTAGACATTTCATGCAATTGCATTGAGGTATGTAACTAATGTTATTCTTTTACTTATATTTTTGCCAGAACCTATTTTGACCCTTATAGAATAGCTGGTTTTCAGAGTGTTCCTGCTGCACTTGATAATCCTCGTCTTTCGCGTCTGGATTTAAGTTCGAATAACATTGCGTCTTTACCTGATATATCTAGGTTACGATCACTAACTCATTTGGATATCTCGTCGAATAGAATCTCATCATTGAAAGTTTGTTTATTCTCTGCTTTAGTTTTTTAAACTTTAGTGTTTCAATTTCAATTGACAGCCAGATTAGATCCAGTTTTTTTTNGAGCTTTGACGTGGAACCGTTCCAGGGGATTGTTTTCCCAAAGTATCTTCTAACTTTTAATGTCGCTTCCAATTACATCGATGATCTCACGGAATTCATGCGTTTGCTACCTCTGGAAAGGCTTGAATCAATTTCTTTAGGTGCGTACTTTAAAGAGTTCTATTATTCGCAAATAGGTGATTGAATAGGCGACCGACTTCAGCTAACAATCCTTGCATATCGAGTTCATCGTTCGATCACCGCATCTATATCTTGTCGATATTGCCTTCATTGCAAGACATTGATGGATTTGTGGTCAGCGAAGAAGAGCAACTTAAAGGTTCTTCTGTCCTGTTTACATTTCGAGTGCAGAATACGTGTACAGCAGTTTTGTAGGAGAATGGCTGTATAGCCAAGGGAAAGGACGGTCCTTCAAGCCGGATACTGGATCGCATACCGCACTCGTTAAGTATTTAGAACGATATTGCCCCTATGATGTCGATGGCAAACTTGTATCAACTTTGGACCAATCCATCGTGAAGGTAAAAGTGTTGTGTTAGGATTTCAGGAGCTAACGAACAATGTAAATGCAATAATGTTCAGGTGATGGAGAAACGGCGGGAGATGCTGAATCACAGCGGAATCGACGATGATTCCTCCCAGTCTCTTAGCTTACATTCTCCATACAGAGCATGGACCGCTCAACTAGAAGGGAAAGAGAATCGAATTCCTAGTTCAAGTGGGGACGAAAGTTTTTGTATGTTATTGACACCATTGTTGAAGTTGTTCTCGTTCTCGTTTTTATTAAACTATTTAATACGCCTGGCGAATGGTTTGGTGCGAGACCAGGCCACGACCATAACTTCTTTGTTTCATTTTTTCACAATTTCTCTTCGCACATAGTTTCCCGACACTCCTGACCTACCCATTTTCACAGGCATACATACCTTCTTCTGACACTTAGCTGTACCCTGCCTCTCCTCAAAAACAGAACTTTCTAACGTAATCGCTAATTAACACTTGTTTCTCATTTTTTGAACCAATAATCGACCTTGATTGATCTTGACAAGCATTCATGCTTGGTGTACATTTTACAAATCACGGTAAGGAATGTTCATTTCTTTCGTCGTTTAATGCTAATCGGTCAACCATTAGACGCCTTCCAGTGAAACGTCATTCAGTTTCGGCACGTTCGCCGTATTCATCTACACCTCATCGAAACGTGCCCATAACATCAAGGCCTACTTCTCATTTTGAGCCACTTTCTCGTACATCGACTATGGACTCAGTTGATTCCTCCACCACTGTTACGCTCGTCGCAGCAGTATTAGGCAGTCAAGAAAAGTACGTGCAATATTTGATCCAGTTTACAATTTTGAGATCGATCTCCATGTATAGAAAATTAATTTTTTAAACCTAAACTTCGTTTCAGCTCTAAAGGCACAGCATCCACTGCGACGACTGCTAGAGTAGAACGCGTTATACGAGGACCCTCGCAAGAACGAGCAGCGCGCTTAGATGATGATGGTGATTCAAAGCAGGATTCTGTTGAATTCGAGGAATCTCAACAAGTAATCGTTTTCATTGTGTCATAAAAAATGACGCCTAATTGAAGAGTTCCATTTTCAGATCGCAACAAAAAACTGTCGTAAATCCTCTGAATCAACTGATCGCTGCCGTGATCCTGGAAGCAAGCCTGAGCGCAACACCACTAGGGAGCGCTCTATCGAGGTTAAAAAACACAGCACTACCAGAGAGCACTCTACTGAGGTTAAAAAACAATTTCATGATACAGTTCCGAAGAAGTCAATTGGAACTCTAAGTCGAGTTTCACTGAATGTTCTTTTTAAGCATAGCCGATACCGACCAAGTCCTACTCCTGTTGTAACGGACATCTCAATTGACATGGGACCATCAAAAAGTAAAAACAAGAATGATCATTTTGAGGTGCGACCTTTCTCCACAAAAGCTAAACTTTTGCTTTTCCTTAAGTGCCATATTGGGATGCTCGTGTAGTCCCGCGAGTTTTAAGAATTCAATGCTCCGGCGAGTGATGAGTCTGGAAGATCGCGTTTCTGTTTTGTCCGAAGAGAATGATAATCTCACAAGAATAAATGATGAGCTGAGCAGGTTACTCGTGGAAATGGCTGATAAATTTTCGGTTTGTGCTAGCTGTTATAAGATACTCATGAATTAGAAAGTGTTTTTTTGGTTCAGAATGATGTCAAGTCGCTGAAAAGCGAGTTAGAATCTATGAAGGAAGCACGTTATCCAGAACCGTGCAATCTTCGGGTTGCACGTGAGTTGAGCGACGGTTGTTTCGAGATCGTCTGGGATTTGCCTATGGTCAAATGTAAGTTCCCTTGTACTTTCACAGAAGTGCTTCCGAATGTCGAGATTTTTCAACCATTTTTATTTCAGGTTACAAGGTGCTCACGAATGGAATTGAAAGTGGTGTTGTTAAAGCACCGAATAATGCTGCTCGAATCTCAGATGTTGACCCGGAGGTTGAAATCAGTATCCAGTTACAGGTAGGTGTAATTTGTTTGCTGCATGCATTGGCCACCATAAAGTCAATGTGGAAATTGCAGCCTGTTCATCTGGATGGAACTCTCGGAGAGCCTTCAAAACCACTAACCATACGCACAAGTCCTCGGTGACCTGGAGTTGTTATGATTTCACTTAACGTGGTAGTTTTATCCGTGTCTAATGATCTCTCAAATGTGAACTTGGTGCCCAGTGGATCTTACAAATAAACTCTTAATGAAATGTGCGGCTTGTTTGTTGTTAGAGGCGCTTACATCCTTTCATCAATGCTTGTGACCCATAAGCGTATTTGTGTGTACTGATGTTCACATTCTCTCAGTAATTATAGCCTCGCTGTTCTGTAGGGATTTATAACTACTGCTGCGACAAGGTGGAGGTCTCGCTGATTCTGAGATGGACCGAAGATGCTTTGTCAGGAAACTGGTCGAAGGAGAACCCCAACAAAATGAGTAGAGCTGACCTATTGGCGGAAATGAAATTACGTCTGGCAGCTCAAAAGGAGGTGAAGTAGAAACTCAACTGGATCGTCGGCAAAATCAGGTTCGAGCTTTATATAATTTTGAACTTTCTTCATGATATTGATGTTATCTAAAGGATTTCCTGAAAGCCCTATGAACTTGAAGGAGCTCATTACGCCAGCTCAGAATACAATCAGCTGCTGTAACTTCTTGATATTTGTACTGTTCATCGACCTCGTGCTGGCTTGCTGCACTATTAACCAACTGACTTGAGGATTCCTGTGTGAGGCAGAGGAATTCGTAGTGTAAAAAAAATTCGACCTTGTTTGGAAGGAGGAGTAACGGTGCCAAGCAATGTTGCTGCCACAGGGAACATTTCAGTGTCAGATTTCAAATGGTTACATGCTAGGGCGGAACGGTCTTTCGTGCACGGGTGTTCGATTAATTAGTACCAGACACATTGCTTCCGTTATTTCGTGGGCAAGAAAAATCCTCAAGGAGCGGTTCATGCTCAGCATGTTTAGCAGTTTCACGTTAACCAATAATTGCATATTGGGCAGTCGTCTAGGAGAAAGGTAAGCTCTGAAACCATATAGGCGATATCGAAAAGGTTGATCGTACGTTTAAGATGGCAATCAGAACTGGACAGACCGTGTGTGCAGTAGCGCAATGACTAGGCCCAGTAGACATATACTATAAAATCAGATGGAACTCTTCTCCGAGGCTAATCGTTGCGTTCATATGTATCTTATTGTTAACAACTACAATTACTTTTCTTATGCTTCATTACACACCAAAGTAATAATGCAATATATTAATGTAATAATTTGTACTTTATACAATTATTATGAGGAAGAGTTCAGCAGTGCAGATAGGGCTCTTATTTCCATATTTCCAAATCCGTTTGGTTGAAAAGCGATAAATAACGATTTCTCAAAGTATAGGCGGCCATTTTAGCTTGTCGTGTCCGTGTAAATACTCCTTTGTGATTTCCTACGGCTCGTGTCGTTGCTAAAATATGAGGTATGCTGTATAAGCACTTCGAGGAAGTAGCGGACGCAGCAATAGTATAAGTGAGCATAAAGCCGTTTGTACTCGTCTATGCTGTAGTTTACGGTAGTGTTTACAGTTAAAAGCAGATTGTTAACGGACGGCTGCAAAATCCTTAGAATTAAAGTTCCTACTCATGGCAGTCATAAAGTCGGCGAAATTCCAAATCATCTCTCCAGCAAGTCGGTGTTCCTTGCGAAGAACGTCAAAAGCATGATGTGTTTGAATGATGAGATCATTTTGATATTGCTCTGAGAAGTCCACGGAAGGCTCCTGCAAATTTTGTTTTTGTAAAACACGATAAATCACATGTTGCCGTCATTGCATTAGTATGAAGTAATTTTGACGGGTTGAGACGAACCATATTCTTAGCCTAAAGATCAGATCTGCGATAGAGCCTTTCTTGAGCCATCTAGTTTTTTCCATCTTTTGAGAGACGATCATATGGTAATGTAGTGGTTTAAGAGCATGAGAATATTATTTTACACCAGGAGGCGTTGTACCTCCAGTTTTTGAGAAATCTCATGTTTACGTTCGGCTAACTGGAAATGGCTATACCTGATTCAACCCTGGTAGACTGTCAGCTCCGTATTCGGTGACTATAATAGGTCGTTTATACTTGTCTGACCATTGAGCGATATCCCAGTATACGCTTTGATTGATCCAGTCCAACTTGCCCATATCAATATACCACCCGTAGTATCGATTAACAGAGATAACGTCTATGAGGTCAGCCTGAAATACAGGTCGAGGATGACTTTTACTGTAGTGTCTTCCGTAGGGAAAACATTCATGCTCGTTCGAGATACAGATTTGATTAGAGCTAAGAGCTGATATGGGAGGGCGGAAACGGCTCCATCTCATGACTCAGCATGAAGCAAATCATTCAGGGGAGCATTTTTTTTAATAGTTACAACTCGTAAGTTGCGAGTCATGGGATCGAATTTCGGCAATATTTTCGAGGATATAGCTATTCTGTTTAGACACCCATCCAGTAGGTCTTCATTTGTGAGAGCATAGTAGTGCATGGGGTGTTTACAGATAAAAAACGGGATCGTTCTCTGCTAGAACCTCAGGCTGGCATAAGGTTTGTAAAACGTACTGTCTGATCATTGTCAAAGCTAGTTGGTCCGTACACAATAGTCACTGGGCGAGTCTTGTCTAGATCATGGGCGTGGTCGACAAGACTCCTGAAAAAAGATGTTGTGGCGACTTTTTATGGAACTGGAACTCAACATCTCAAGCATACAGGGCCAGTTTCACGATAAAGAGTGAAATGATCGGCAGTCGGGAGGTGATAGAATTCGAGATTTTTTTTTAGACTTCATGGTCCGGGCTCTTATAGATGATTCTTGATGAATGTGTGATCTCGGAATGTGGGTGGAATTCCATGGGCAAGGGTAAAGGGAAAAAAGACGAGCGGATGTGAAACGGGTCTAGTGGAGAATGAGAATCAGAGGGAATGAATGGATGCGTCACGGAATTAGCTTACTAAAAATAAAGGAGAAATGGAACTCAAAGAGGAGAGTAGTCATGCTTGGAAAAAACCCTGTGGAGTCATAGCGATAGGACTGACCCATGGTATCAAACCTGGCTCTGCTTTGAGTAACTAGCTCACATTACTTTGTGAAACGTTGTCTTTATAATGATTGCTTCATATGGAAGGGAGTGGGGGTCTCCGAAACCAAAGTAAAGGCAGAAGATGCCGTGGATAGAAGGAAGCGACGACAATTCATAAGAACAACGAACTGCGACTGAGAGCGGGATTGAAGCTAGGGCGAAAAAGAATAAAAAAGGGAAATGGTGTGGAGAGGGTAGGAAAGGGAAGGGTTCGCCTGGAATAATATTTTACGTGGTTCTCACATTCGTTCAAAAGCAGGACGTGCCACAGTATCTGGGATAGTCTCAATTACTTACTTGAAATATACTCTGGATTCCTTTCGATCGCTTTTCGGCTCATTGGCCAGACTCCACATGATCGCACAAGGATGCGATTTGTCTCGTTGGATTAGTTCTTCGAGCATTTTCAGATGAAGCAAGTTGTTCTCTTTTGAGAAACCCCTGAAACAGTACGCCTTTTCACTGGACTGTCATCTTTCCAATGCTCTTTCAGTACTTAAGTCCTACGGCCGGTGTTTCGACGACAACTGCAATTCCTCGACGATCACTTTCTGCCATTCTCTCCTCAGCATAAGGATAGTGCGTGGTGCGGTAGCAATTTCCACCCATCCATTCGAGCAGGTTAAGATCCTTTGTCATTACAACCGGATTGAATCCACGACCATGAATCTATGGAAGAACAAAACAAGGTGCATTGTATGAGATACGGTAGTCTACTAGAACTGACCTCAAAATCTTCGTGCATACCGAAACCAAGGCAATAAAATGGTTTGTCGTTGATTAGGATCTGGTTTTCACTCCAGCCGACTGAACGAAAACCGAACTTTTGTCGGTAGATATCCAGCCGGACTTGCTCTCGTGGCACCACCAATTCTACCTGTTCAGAGATATTCAAACGTAGCTTAGTTTTTTCAGTGAAACAAAACAATAAGATTAGAATGGTCGATTGAACGGTTCAAATGGTAATCACTTTTCTGGCATGAGCCATGCTTTCTACGACATACTCGTTTCTTTCAATAGTCACTAAAAAAGTTAGGGATGAGGGAATCTGGGATTAACCTATGCGTACAAGTAGATGTAGAGCATTTGCGGCATAAACTCTTAAACCACCCCAGGAAGAGATTGGGATTTCGCCATGAAAATCCGATGGCTATACTACCATTTCGTTAGTTTAGTTAGTTACTGGAAATCTATTTAATTGTGAGAGAATCGTCTTCAAGAGTTACTTGTTCGCTTGGTCAAGCCATTCTTGGAATTAATTGGTAAGTTGTAATTTAGTGCTTCAACAGTGCTTGTGGAGGGTGAGTATCACACCTTGCAGAACGGCAAAGGGTTCGTCCTAAGCGAAATACTTCATTCGTTGTGACACTTTCAGAGCGGGCAGAACAAATGTAATTCCATGGATAGGAGGGGCTGAGGAGAGAGGTAAAACTGCTACTTTTAGAAAATTTATCCCGAAATCTTGGTTGTAAGCCTCGGAAGTTTTGGTAGAGTGTCGGGATTGTGGTGTTCTCAAAGGAAATGAGCGATTAGCAACGAACTTGTGGACGAATGACTTACCTCCAATGTGTATAGATTTGGCTCACCCATCCCTCGAGGCCACCACGGCTTCACCGCTGTTATGGAACCCTTCTGTTCAAGACCACGTGCCGAGTACACCTATGGGTAACGTTTCTGATGGAATATGTTCGTAATTAATTGATAGATTGACAGACCACGTTTCCATCTGGATCTAACATTCGAACAACGACATCTTCATCAGAACGGTTTTGGCTAAGGGTGACTTGATAAGAAAACGATCCTGAAGATTTGATTCATAGCACAGCGAACAGCGATATGAATCTTACGGGTAAGAAGCGTGCAGTCGCGTAGCGTCGGATAGCCGACAGCGCCGCGACTGCTCGGGTCTTGTCCGCCAGTTTTGAATAGAATAGGAGACGTTATTTTCACCTAGATGTTCGGCAATGATCCAAACGTCGACTATATGACTGGGCGGTAGCTTCAATAGGTACACTGGACGAAGTATTCCAGCATAATTGAAGAAATCGAAATTGCCTATGTTTTTGAAGGCACCATCGGGTGTTCTGGAGATCTGAATGCTGAATTTCATGATGCTAACAGTCCTCATGTAAACAGGATGAAATTACATCTTAAACCCTATCTTTAGGCGCTATTTGTGATTTTGGGCTCTAACACGGGCAACATTGAAAGTTTAGAAATTTGATTTTGTAGGGACACGAATCGAAGTTACTGGGTCGGATTCCATAAAGGTTATTACCTGCTTTCAATCGTTTAATTACCTAGCGGTGAGGCGGTACCTGATCTAACTATTTTGATGGCCCAAAGGTTAACTTCCCAGGCTCTTATTCAGCAATTAAGGGTCGAATAAACTCTTGGATACTCCGGGAAAGCATGATGTAATAAAGATTATGAGTGAAGATAACCGTATTTCGGTCGAGTAAACTCTTGAATGCTCTGGGAAAGCGTGATATAGAAAAAATTAGGGGTGAGGATAATCGTATTCGAATATAGGAATGAATGAATACCAACATTTCTTCCACCAATGTTTCGTGTGGAGTCCTTCATATAGTTGAAATCGCCTTGCGGGATTGTCGACCATGACAGAGTATTGTTTACGGCAACCGTAACCTACAATTCTACTCTCATTTCTAGAAATTAGATTTAAATTAACCTTGAAAGAAACTGAACCGTTCAATATCATATAAAGCCTTAATCCTACTCAATACACTAGGGATGCATACCTTATTAATCGCTCCGAGCTTTGCCACATTTGTGACATCGAACTCAAATGGTAGATGGCCACCCACATGAGATCCGACCTCTTTAGAATTAAAGAACTGAAACGCTTTATTGATACCTTTTCTCATTTTTACCTCCCAATTTGGACACCAGACCAGTTGTCAGAACTGACCACTTTGGCATAGTAGTTGACGCTACCGAAGCGGAGCACGAGACGTTGACCCGCGTCACGTTCGGGTATGATCACCATAGTCTGATACCATACCCAACCAACATGGTCTCGAAGATCAGCACTTGCTGACATATCATTGTATGCTGCTGGCACTGGCATCACTGTCGCATTCTGCAACACTACAACGAGGCGAATATATTTGTATTGTAAAGCTAGCACACGTCATTTAGAGGATCTTCAGGGTAATAATAATAAAAGACAATTTTCGATCTCCAAATCTGCTCCGTTCCCATATGATTGGTTCGATCAGGTCCCTAATGGGTAGAAAAGAGGGAAAGCTTGGTAGGTGTGAGCCGCTCGGTTCGCGTAGAGCTATCAAGCTTTCCCTTTTTCCGGAGTCGCTTAATCGGCAGTGAATATGTCTCTGAGAGTGAGAAGTGGGGCTTTCACATCGACTGCACCTCAGAATCGATGTAGGATTTGAACCAACTACGTTCTCATAAGGTTGGCGATTTGTGGGCAAAACTCCAGTCTCGGACGGGACTCGAACCCGTACTTATCCTTTCCGGGGACCGTGCTCTTATCCCTTACACTACCGAGAGCCCGCTTGCCCTCGCCTTTTTAAGACTCCTCTTTCAACTACGTTCTGATGGTGAGTGGTGGTCGCATCTGGCTGTGAGACGAAATTTATCAGAGACAAAACGTGATTACTCCTGACGAGAAGAAGGTGAAGATCGGAAACCAAATTAAGGGTGATCCTTGTTCAGAATAAACTCCCCACGGGGCTTAAATCTCCCTTTCAGATCCCAGAAAAAGTAGAATTATGTACATGAGTGAATCGGGTAGAAATTAACAAACATTAAGCACTGAGATTTTGCAGACTCACAGCGAATTTGGTCAGATCCATTGTATGCCAGGAAGAGTTCAAGCCAACGTCGTCCGAGTTACTTTGCTCTCGAACAAATGTCCAAAGACCATCTAACGTATCAGCGCTACGCAGCTCATTTTTCTGGAAAATCAAAGCATAGCCACTCAGGAAGCTACTTTTCCAAAACCCCACTTGTCTGCTCAGTCAAAAAGTTTAATTTTTTTGAGAAATTGAACGATAGGATCTAAAGCTTTCTCGAGTTTACAATAATCTTATCGCAGCATCCATTTCCTAATATAGTCTTTATTCGGAAAGATGCATAGTAAGGTACGGTTTCGTGTTCGTCTCTGTGACCCAATTATCTCTTCTTCGGTAAGATTGATTGATACAGATTGGTTCCGGACTTGAAAGTGTTATTGAAAAATGAGAATTCAGCGCGACCAAGGTTATCCTGAAGCTTGATAGCACAGTTAGCCTCCTAGAGCTAATCTTAGTGGAAACTCATCTCCTAAAGGTGATTTGTAGTAGATAGACTGAGTCTCGAGAGTAAAAGATTCTTTTTTAACCCTGAAATTTTTTAAGGTCTTTCTGATCTTTTTACTTGATGTGAAGTCGAAAACAAGAGTCTTCTCAGGTTTCGTGGTTCTCATAAAACTCGTGGGGAAAATCTTGGACCCTAGCGGCTTCCCTTTGTCATTTTTTGGGCCCCTCACCTAATCCTCGCACTTCAATTATCGAATACTTTATTAAAACCTAATTATTACTAATCACTTCAGTGCTTCATTTCTTATTGCCGCTACTCTTTACTTTACTTTGCTTTCGCTCAGAAGGAGCATAGCGTAACAATTATGAGAAATAACTGATAAAGTTGCGGCTGTAATACTTGCCTGGACTGCTAAAATTGCTGCACACGACGGCGCTAGGGCTATAACGATCAGCGCCGTGGCTATCATACCTGAAATTTTGCTTTTGTAGCACTCTATTGTTGAGTAGTAATGAAAAAAAAAACGAGAAGCGATCGGTCAAAATGAATAACACCAACATATAAGCCTTATTACTTTATTATTATTTATTACATGCAGAAGGAGTATGAAAGAAGCAAATCCTCTTATAGGTACAATCATTCATCATTATTTTCTTAAAAAATTCCCAGAGTTCTTACTTTTCTGGTTGTTGTTCGAGAAGTAGTTTTTCCGGGTATGAGTCAGGAGGTGCCATAACAGTTGCCGTGGCCAGAACTCGTTCACCCCCACTG
>UZAF01016121.1:44824-182198 GCA_900617895.1 Haemonchus placei | reverse complement strand
TTCCCTGTGTTTGAAGTTTTGTTTTACCCATATAGTTTCTAGAGCTTGGGAAGTGGACAACAGACTTCTATACTGTGGGATTCCCGATTCATTCAATTTGATATTGTTGCCCATTGAACCTGACCAGTTTTTAATTTAGTCTTCGAAATTTCAGGATGTTCTCAGTCATTACTTGGAGAATCTAGTCAATCCCGTCCGCAATGGCATTTGCGACCCTTCACCAGTTGTTAGAACGGCGGCTGCCGACACGTTTTCAGTCCTTTATCAGGTTCGTTCCGGTATGCAGAATATTTGATTGCAGTTTTCTTTTATTCATACAGCTCATTTTGAAACGTTTACTAATGGATTTTTACCACAACGTGATGAAATTGCATCTGGTATTGCTATGACAACCTTGAGATAATTTGAAACTGAATGCAGATGGTTGGTCATGAAGCTTTGGATGAGATCATCACTCCGTTGCTTGAAAAACTAACTCCTGAAAAGGAAGACGTTCTTGCTGGTTTGTGTGAGATAATGAAACAGAACAGCAGGTAACGATATGAATTCTCATGTTTTTCCCAGATCCTTCTTGATAATACTTCATATTCACTACAGGCAAATGTTGCCATACTTGCTACCTCGTCTTACCCGACCTCCAATCAATGTCCATGCTCTTTGTAGTTTAGCTTCTGTTGCAGGTATGAAGTTTTCCTTTTTTTTACAAGGATTTCTCTTCGCACCCATGTATAACAAGTGCGAAAATCTTCTTTTCGTTGCACTAATTGAATTCTATAGGGCAACGATGTCTCATATTTGCTGAGTTTTTCTGAAGAGCGTTTGGAGACTGATTTTTATTTATTTCACTTGTGATGACGATGTTTTGAAGGAAGCTCGCTCTCACGACAACTTCCCCGAGTTCTGGACGCATTATTATCAGCATGTCAAACGAACGACCAATATGATCCGGTGGGTAGCCCTTGTGATTCCAAGGATTTGTTTATGCCAACCGTGTGTCTATTTATGTCCCTAATTTTGTAGATGATCGACAGCTGCGAAAAGGTGGTAATAGCGGTAACTGACGACGAAGGTATACCCGTCCTTGTTGACTACCTTCTTAAGCAAGCCAATAAGGGAAATGTGCCTGCGATTGTTCTGCTTCATACTTATGTCGCTAAGAGTGGTGTATGTTCTGAATTCATTTTTGTTTTGAAGCGGAACTTTTATTGCAATATTTATATTTATTAATTGCCTTCTTCAACATATTCCATGAATAGGTATCCCTCAACTACCTCACGGCCGACTTACTTCCTGGATTGCTACATTTGTATATGTCTCCGAATGCTCAAATTGTAGACCATGCTGTTAACGCGGCTATTGGCGTCGCGCAAGCATTGGATCAGAAAGAGATGCAGGTCGGTAATGGGCTTATTTTTAAACTTTTGATTTGTTTTCTACCGTTAGCGTTCACCTATGTATTGTGCTCTTCTGAGCCGTCATGATTACCTTTGCTTCCCGCTGGTATTCTTTCAGTTTCAGTTTACTTTTTCTATTTGGTATGGAGTTCGTTTGAGTTCTGGATGATTTCTTTTTAAGGAGGCTATTCCTGTTGTGAAGAAAGCTTTGAACTTCATTGTTGCTCAATCTAAGGGCAAACCCATACCTGGTTTTGCCCATCCAAAAGCACTGCAACCACTTCTACCTATGCTCAGAGAAGCAATACTACAAGGTTGGTATCACATTTAATACATCTTTGCTTCTATGTCTTTTTCGATGTTTTTGTTCCGTATCTTTTGTTGAACGCCTGCTGAATGACAATGGGTGCAGTAATTCTGGTGTATGTGGAAATCAAGCCGGACACAATAGTAAAAATACGGAATTGTTGCATGAGTCGTCGACCAAAGTCTTGAGCAAATAGTCTTTAAGGGCAAAAAAAAAAATGAAAATAACGAATAACTGCATCGGAGTGCTACAGACACGTTAAATTAAAAGCTTCACAAACGTTGATTGAACTTCTGATGACGCCACTTTGAGCGCACTAGTAAAAAAACTAAAAAACGGGAACTTCGCATTTCGTCTTTTCATCTGTCTTCAGTCAGGAAACCAATCTTGGAATCAATCTATAATGGGGCTAAAGACTCACCCTATTTTTTCCTTTAGAACCGTTTCTTCCACCTTCGCGCTCTTGAGATTAGGAAAAGAACAGTGTTGTGTGTGTCGTACTGATCCATGGCAGAACATCGATGGATCTCAGCTCTTAAATGGATATCTAATACGTTGCCTTTTTCTAAAATGATAGTGTCGTTTGCAGGTGGAGTTGAACTGAAGGCACTCGCTGGAGAAGCGCTCGGTCAGATGGTATCTGTATCTGATGTGTCGGCTCTGAAAGCTCATGTGGTTAATATTACTGGGCCATTAGTTCGGGTTCTCGGAGACCGTTATCCAGCTAATGTAAAATTGGCAGTTCTCGAGACGCTCAGCAAACTTCTCGACAAGGTGAGTTTTAATACTCATCGAAGTGTTCGAAAGGTTTCTTCAGAAGATTGTTCTAGAAAAATCTTTTTCTTTGAAGGTCGACACACTTCTTCGTCCTTTCCTCCCTCAGCTGCAATCCACATTCCTGAAAGCGCTACAAGATCCAACGTCGCGACCTGTACGACTTGTGGCTGGAGGTGTGAGCTTGACAAATGTCATTTTGCCAATCGCCGGATGTAACCGATTCTTCGACGATTACTGTTTTCAGGTGCTCTGGCTCGCTTGTTACGCATTCATCTGAAGCCAGAGCCACTTGTTACCGAAATTCTGAAAATGCTAGCTCATTCTCAGGATCAAGCGCTCCTGTAAGTACTTACAACCTTATAACTCAATACTTTGCCATAAAATGTAAATGTAATGGTTTGAAGAGTTGGCCTAAAAGTTGATATGTAGTAATTACAATCGTTGAATTCACTTTGGTGAGCTAAATAATTTAATACAAACTAGCCCGCCTTCATGTCTTCCAGACAAGTCTTGTGAGAACCAACTGACCTTTCGGGGAAGATTACTACGGTATGATCAGCACCAAAACAGAATCCACATAAAAGGCGTGGGGCAGTGGCGCAAATTGCCGTGTATGCTTCTCGTTTACGAGAGGAAATATCAGGAAAACTTAGAGTTATTTTCTGAATGAATGATCATGTCAGAGAGACGACATTTGTCGCTGCACGTGCGCTGGTGGGCAAAATTGCTAATCCACTCTCAGAAGCAACTATCCAGGAAGGTTATCGGGTGTGCGAACTGCAGTACACGGTATGTTTTATCATTTCCAGTTAATTTTTTTCGAAAGTTAAACTCCTTTTTTTTGAGGTGCCACTAGATACACCAACTGAGCTCGACACGTCGCTCACTGTATGCAGTGGAGCACTGTATGGGGAGCTGGCGATAAGAACAAAGGAATTTAGCTCGAAGAACATTTTCCGAGGTCAGTTCAGCTGAATGGTTAAAATAATCAGCGCCCAATCTGTTCTGCGCTAGTAAGCTTTCGACGGGATTCTTGAAATGTTGGTGTTTCAGATGTAGAAAATTGCTCAAAGCCACGAGTGCGCCAGGCGATGGCCATCGCACTACAGCAGATGTGTCAGGTGAACGTTGTTAATTGAAGATTTTTCCGAATGACTGAGCGTCCCGCACTTCCGACTCCATTCCAGACTGACTCGACCACGGTCTGGACAGAAGCGGAAAGCGCGTGCCGATCAGCTCTAATGGCGGCATTGAGCGCTGAAACTCCTGTTGCTTGTGCTGCACTGCGTGCTGCAGCACACATTCTTATCAGGTCCTGCATTCCTTACTATTTTTCGGCTTTTTTTTTCAGCCCCGTCGCTTTCTTCCGAACTTATTTCAATTGCAGTTTAACATGTGCTAATTTTCTGCGAATTCTATTTGATCGGTTTCAGTCAAACCCCAGGCGTCGATCGGGATTTGTTAGCCGCTGTGGGGCGTTCACTTAGCCATCAGTCAGTTGAAGTGCGACGGGTTGCTGCGGCTGTACTTGGTCATGTACTCCATTCGTCTCCTGAACAACTTGATAGCGAACTTCTGAAGGTAAAACCTTTTTTAAATGGAATTCCCTTAATCTCGAAAGGAGGTATAAATTTCAGTTAATCGTCCCACATTTGGCGAATGGTGCAAAGGAGAGCAACTCAGCTGTTCGGTCGGCGTCTGAACTCGCGTTGGTGTACGCATTCCACTTCGCAGAAGGCCAAGACGGCTTCAACGTTCGTTTTGAACATTATCAATGTGTTTTTGAATGTGCAACTTTTTTAAGCATCATACTTCTTGAGCTAACCGAGCATGTGAAAAACATACTTTTCCTTGGAGCGGCAGCTTATTGACAGTCGTTTGACAGTTCGGGTAATGCTGATTGGTAAGGAACTCGATTAGAATGGGATTTAGATTTCGATAGTGACCTGACGATCATCTCTCAAGGCAGGGGATACTACCCCTTCTCCTGTTCGGAAAAAATCGAATTCCGTGAAAGCGGTTGACTATTTTTTGAGTTAACGGTCGGATATATTTGGAATAACCTACACATTTTGAAGAAACTATGGCGAAAATACCCTGGTATGAAACATATAAGCATATGATACTCTACTAACGGGTTCGACGTCCATTTATTTATCAAAGATAGGGAGCGATTCTAGGATCACCCATAATGTTCTTCTCTGGCATGACAGTAACTCATTATGAAATTTCAGAAATACCTACAATCCGTCGAAGGAGCAGCGAAAATGGTTCTAAACGAGTTGCAACCGGCATTGCGCCGAGTCGTGAAAAACGCCGATATGGCACTTGAACCGATCAACACAATTTTATCTGTTAATTAATATTATTTATGTTGTTTGCCTTAATATTCGTCCTTGCGAAGATTGGCATTGTTGCGAAGTTTTTTTTTGCATGTGATTGTTACGCTCCTATCGATTTTGCATGGGTGTGTTTTTCCAGTGATTTTTTTGCCTTCTTCTCACAAAGACAGGATCTGTTCCGTGTTTTACTGTCTCGTGTGTTTGGAATGCAATTGTTTCACCAGATGTTGTTCAAATATAAAAGTTTTATGATAGAGTGTCACGATTCTCATGGAAGGATTGAATGGATATCTGCCTCGTGGTTTTCTGGAAGCGGTTTCTACCTGCCCTAGCGAAGTGTAGTGAACGATAATTAATTGAGGACCCAAATTCGTGTTGCACCCCAAACTATTTGTCCACACTGCAGCTGCTCTCGAAATATCATAGAACACGTGTTATTCGTCTAGCTGTAGTGCGAAGAAATAGTAGGGTTACGGTATGAAATGTTTCTGTACTGGATTTGATCCTTGTCGAGTGGTCTCAATTATTTTTCAGCTGCGCTTTGATGAGAGTGGCTCTACGACCATTACCATGGCGAGTTTTGAGGCGCAAGCTTTCGAAACTCGCTCAACTTTCTCGCGAAGAGTTTCAACCGGTGATAGGGCTAGAGGTGAGGTTGCATGGGGATTGTAAAGTGCCGGTAGGTTCAAAAATAGGATTTATTTGTTGCATTCGGGGAAACGGGGGGGGGGGGGGGGGGGGANGGGGGGGGGGGGGGGGAGGTATCAAAACGTCGATATCACGCATGATTTCTTTTATTTCCTCGGACTGCTTCCATAAGCATATGTAGTTCTGTGGATTCCGTGGAATAACTTGAAATGGAGCAGTAGGGCGCAGTCCTACTCTCAAACAAATCTAAATATTTGCCATAACATATCTCAAAAAGCATAGCGGAATTGAGCTCTTTATCCACTAGTTCGCATTTGTTGTTTGCGTTTGATAGCAATAATTTCAGGTTCATGTTCAGCTGAACACAAAATCCAAATTATTTTCACGAGCACCTTGCGATAGTGATGCTCCTCCGAACAGTCAAGTTGCTGCTTTCGACATGGCCACACCGGGTACATTGCCAATGCTTAATAAAAGCTGTGTGATGGTGAGGAAATGTGGTTAGTAGTTCTCAGTAGGAAGACGTATGTGTCCGAGATTCATTATTTTCAGCATGCTCTACGAATGGCTGTGCTTTTGAATTGTGAAATCCCACCGTACTGCAGATTTGACAGGAAACACTACTTCTATGCCGATATGCCAGCTGGGTGGGTATTACTTTTGTGGAGGGTACAATTGAACCTTTCTCTCTTCCTTGGCACTTACTGTTTTCTCTAAGTGGTTTGGTTTGCATACTTTTTTTACATATTATAGATATCAAATAACGCAGAGTGATCAGCCTGTGGCTCGAAACGGAAGGTTTACATACTCGGTGTACAGCGAGGATATCCCATCATACAACAAAGAGGTTAGCGATGGTTTCCACCATTTTTATGGTTTGTACTATTAAGTAGTAAAAAATGATCACTGACTCGATCGCCAACATATTTAGAGCATTTTTTTTGTCTTGAGCAACTCAGCGTTCAACTTTGCGTATGAGTGCGCTGTAGGTGTTTTAACTCGGTTTCCTGAATATTGTACCTTCTGCTACGGTTCTTACTTCAAGGCCCGTAGAAAATTTCAAGCATATGTTTCAAAGAAAGGAAAAGGAATAGCGAGTGAGAGGCCCGGCTACGACCGAAAATCAGCCGGACTGATGATGTATGCACGTGTATTGATTTTTCGGAACGAAAGGCTATTCACGAGCTGATCATTATCTAGAATACATATTGATATAGTATCGGACTAGAGCGTAGGCAGGATAGCAGGGTTCCTCACCCTTCATCAAAGAAGACCTTTGGATGGACCACTGGAGACCATCCTCTACGCTGATGACAGCGGAGGGCACAGAAGAAACCAGGACAAGCTGCAGAAATGGAGCGTGGACAATGGACGCTGGCTGAGCATTAAGAAGACCGAGTTCCTCAGCTCAAGAGTGCACGAAGCCATCGTAGGCGACCTTGGAGAAGCGAACGAAAGAATCTTAAGAAGTGATGTATCCGCTTATGGTGCGTGCGTGGACCAAACTGTAAAAGCTCGAATAAACGCGGCACGGATGAAGTGGAGGGGACTAGCGGTGTCCTATGTAACCGTTATATGCTTCTCCGCTTCAGGACGCTCAAAGGAAAGGTACAGCGAGTAATGGGTCGTTAGAAAAAGCGTGAAAGACAGCTTCACCCCGCTAAAATGATGGTGCTCAGATAGGCCTGTGGTCGGTGCGGCTGGAACGGACCAGAAACGAAGAGGTCTGAAGCTAAAGATGAAATAGCAGCGACTGCGGCAGTCCAGGCTTGTTCTGTGGAGACCACAGAATCACCCTCATCTAGGAAAGAAGCCGAGTAGGCTAAAATAACTCTAACTCGGAAGACTGAGTTTAGTCAAGTTCTCACTGTCCAATCGGTTCAAGGCAAAAATGGGAAATATAGTGACAGCGAGCTTTGTGGCACCGTTTTCAGGTTCTTTCAACCTAAATTTTCAAACGACATAAATTCCTCACTTGCTGGGAGTTGCGCAGTATTAGAAAGACCACTCTCTATCATTTTGCAGGTCCGGATCACTCAGTTGCAACTTGAACAGGACAGCGGAAAAACAATTCATTTCGGGCAGTCATCTCTTATTGATCTCAATCGTGCAGGTATGAATTTGTTCATGACGCTTTTCGCTCCAGGCCTGTAAGAGAATCGCGGAATAAAGTTGGTGGGTTTTGTTCTGATATAGTTGGTTCGAGTGAAGCTCAAGCTTTTTGATGATAGTAACTTGTAACAGAAATTCATCTGTCCAGTGGTGCTATGCCCCTATTAGACGCAATCAAGCTCGTTTCATCTTGATATCCATCCGGATCGTTTCTTTGAACATTAGTGCTTCTTATAGGTGCCCCATTGGTGGAGGTTGTTAGTGAACCAGATTTCTCAACGGCTTTGGAGGCAATGTGCTTTGTTCAACAGCTTCGTCTACTCTTGATGCATCATGGCATATGTCAAGGAGAAATGCATAGTACGGTAATAGCAAGCTTACTGTAAGCATAACGCATTGCCAGCTGAAAAATTTGTAGGAACTTATTGTTAATACGTTTATAGTACAAGGTGAGCCTGAAAGCATCTGTTTTTAATTAAATTGACGCATGGTTGGATGTATATAAGTAAGGACTAACTAGGGTTCCTTAAAGGTTGACGTTTTTGCAGAAGGTCATCTGCGAGTTGACGCAAACGTGTCGTTGTCACACGATGGAAACAAAGGAGTCAGAACTGAGGTGTTGGTTTGGTTTTGATCAGTTTTCGTAAATATTCATACCCGCGATTATTGGGAGGTTTTAGTAGTTTTCTTCAAGGTTAAAAATATCAACAGCTTACGACATCTTCATACGGCAATAAATTTTGAAATCAACCGGCAGTATGAAGTGATTTCGAGTGGAAACCGAGTGATTAACGAAACGAGGACATGTGATGAGCACGGGTAAGTTAGAAAGCATGCTAGTTCTAGGAGAAGTTATAGAGATTAAAAACTGGGGCTGGGGAGAAAGCCTGAAGAAAAAAGCGCTGCTTCTCATGAACTGGCTTCAGAAGGAGATGTCGAACTAGCTGTCGTTATGATAAAGATTGTAGTGAGTTTGAAAGGGCAAGGGCGAGGTTATCCGTTCATATATCTGGTCGGAATGTCGATTACCATGCTGACGCTCAGCATGTCCTCACACTTACAGGATTGATTGATAAGTTTCATGAAAGAGTAGGAGAAGGAAGGGTAGAAAACTTGTAGCTGTGTTCCCTCTTCTCCCCTTCTTCCTTCTTTTCATGGGTTGTTGAGAGTCATATTACAATTTAGGGGAACGTTCTTCATTACCGAACATGTTTTAATTCCATTTTGGAATTTTCTTTTATTTTATGTATCTAACATCTCTTATCAGGAAGTTCCATTCATAGAAGGAAGGCGGGGTGCTCGTTACCCCTGATAAAAAACCCATTTCAATTTAACTTCTGAGTATTAGGTGGAGCCTCTCAGTTTTCGATTCACTATCTACCGAGTTAGTTTTGATTATGGAAGTCATCTATTCCTTTAGACGCACCGTATCCATGCGAGACAAAGAGGAGATCACTGACTATCGATTCATTCCTGAGCCTAATCTACCTTTTCTGAAAGTAAGCAAACTTAATTGGAATTGCAGTTATGCTTTCATCGAGAAACGTTTTTAATTTATAGGTCTTCAATTATACAAATGAGTTGCATCTAGTAAATAAGTTTATAATTTTGTCCAGATTCGGCCTGAGTGGGTGGATGAATGCATAGCGTCAGT
Source organism: Haemonchus placei (assembly GCA_900617895.1). Taxonomy (NCBI): domain Eukaryota; kingdom Metazoa; phylum Nematoda; class Chromadorea; order Rhabditida; family Trichostrongylidae; genus Haemonchus; species Haemonchus placei. Next base: position 172,964 of record UZAF01016121.1, on the reverse strand, counting down.
GTCTTCCGAGCCCAGCTACGTGAAATACCAGCAGTTGGGCTTTGAACCGAGACGGGCAGTTTATTATGCTGTAAGTCCTTTATGATTTTTACAACCGCAACCATGAGGTTAGTAGTGGGGAAAGTTTTGAATTAGAAAATAACTTTAGAAATTCTTGTCTTTTCATTGCAGGAAAGTACCGATTTATCTCGATTTGTGAACCTTTGCGCTGATCGATTGAAAAATTGTGGAGCCAGCGAATTTGTAACATGGATGAACGAACTAAAGATGATGATGCTAAGGAGCAAAGCAGTGTATCCTCCAGAAGAGTGAGTAACTTCGAATACAGCCGATTTTGGCTTATAGGAGTACCATAAATGCTTATGTGTAGCTGAAAATGGTATGAGTTCAGTAGGAGAACAATAAACAATTGTGAGAAGGATGAAAGATTAAAAGGTCAAGCTTGATTTTTTTGTGGTGCACCGCGTATTCGATCTGTGTTTTGAAAATATTGAAAGGATCATGTCATAGGGCGAAACGCAAGTTCTCAGTTAAAATTCTAGCCAGACTAACTTTTTCTTCTCGGTAGACAAAAACTGGAGTTGCTTTACTTATCACTGATGAGCGGCTTAGCCGATATCGATAATGAACCGAACAAGAGTAACAAGTAATGTGAATAGAAAGAATGATGCTGACAGAAATAAGAAATGTGATGCTTCTGAGTAGCTGTGGTGAATATACTTATGAAAATTATGGAAACTCTTGGTCTCAATAGTGCAACAGATCAGAATGTCGTCAGGGAAGTTCGCGATCCGAGTTTGCGTACCGGCCTAGACAATGTGATTCGTCCCTTCATCATTCAATGATGGACCACATGTCAGCAAAGACTACTTACCGCAGAATCCCGTCCCATGGTGGTCGCAGCGCCTAGTCCTACTCAAGCAAGTGTTGTATCGCTGCAGGTCCCTTCCCGAACCCAGAAATAGTAGTTTTTGCCCACATTAAAATATTCCAATTAATGTAGTGGAGAACACACTTGATGCTTTTACTACATGGGTAGGTAAATGTTAGAGTTATTTCATCAAGTAAATGTTCGAGTATTACAAGATTCACGTCGAATTCGAGAGAAAAAATCTCGTTAAAACCCATTATCTCTTAGAATTGGTCTACTGTAAAGGACAGAAGTGTCTGCATAGGCGTAAGTTCGAACCGTAAGTAGGAATAAAGTTGCTTGAAACCATTCGACCATTCGTTGTTGATTAACTGGTATCAGCCTACAACGATGGTTTCGATCGATACCGGATCTGAAATGCGCCCATGCATTCGACTTCTATTGGGTATCATAGAAGTGCTTGAAGGTCCACTCAGTCTGTACACGGGCGGGAACAGTTGATGAGGGCCGTGCACTTACTCCTTTATCCTCCATACTCTGTCCTTTTAGAACGGTACTAAATATGTAAGGCCTGCTCGGCTCATGAGCTGAGTTTGATACCTTGATCGTGCATGTGACACCGCGCCGTTTGCCGTTACCTTATGTGCAGCTTGAAGTAAAATACAGATAATCTTCTTTTGCTGGGCGTCAAGTCTGTTATTTTCTACGCTTGTCCACTTTTAGTCCCGAATTCGCGAACCAATTCATGACAATCGTCGAATTCCACGCCCAGGGACGGATTACAAAGCTTCGAGCACTTGAGACTTTGAGAGCGTTTCTCACCAAAATCGGGGACGCAGAGCAGGTAGAGCCGATTCAATTTGTAGCCTCGTATTTAACAAAAGACGTCGATTAATTGAATGTTGTCAGCTCTTCAACGAAAACAATCTGTGGAGAATAACAGACGAAGCCACCATAAACAAAATGATGGAGGAAGTTTTGGCTAAAAACGAGAAACTCGTCCAGAAAGCCTCGACCGGGCATGCAAAGTCAGTAACGAAACTCAGAAATCTCTTGGTGGATTCGTCAAAGAAAAGGATAGACAGCGAGCAGGCCGAGAACGCCATTGTGGCTAGGTTGAATATTTTGAAAAGCTCTACATGCTCAGAGAAATAGTTGTAGATCTATTTGGAAATCTCAGTGTTGTTATATACTGCCTTATTTTTTACTGTTGTTTGCATATATTGTTCTGATATAAATGAATGGTATCTGATTTTTTTTGCGCTAGTTGGACCTTCAGCCTTTTTGTAATCTCAGGTTGATATAGAAATTCTCTGAATATATGAAAAAATGTATTCATAAACCATTTGCACTACTTATTAGTCTTGTAAATGCAAAATCTGGAAATCTAGCCAAAGTTCCGAGGTTACTCTTCCATTTTGCAAGAGACGCAAGCCAAGCAACTTCCCGTGAAGTTATGGAAATTGGCGCGGATAACTTGGTAACTAGTGAATGTAGTTTTTTGCGGAAATAACTCGAGTGGAATGAGTTCGCAGAAAGGATGTTTTCGTGGAATTGAGATGCTCTCATTCAGTGGAATATTCCATCATCACTTTCTGTGTAGCGCACCGCAACATTTTGCCTTTACTCTATTGGTTAAGGTACTCCCTAACAGTCAAGGTAATGAATACAGCATCAAATTGTCGAATCATAGATGAAAGATGGTACTTGAAAAAAAAACTTAGGGCGAAACTGCAGATAGGAGAACAGAGCCTACCACTTCTCCTTTCCTTCGCTGCACCAGAGCTTCGTGTAGCAACTGGATCACCCTTCATAGGAAAATTGAAACAAATTAGAATAATACAAAAAAGCCAATTAAAAATGCGTGTAAGCCGTCTCCCATTAGATTTTGCTTTTGCAGCTGAGAATAGAGGACGAAGTCTTTGGCTTCAAGCGATCTCCTCTGTGGACTGCGCCCTGCATTCGACTTCCATTCAGAATCGTAGTGGCAGCTTGAATGGTGTCTAACCTATGCAATGGCTAGCGGTGGCCCGCTGGTGTACAGGTCAGTGCTTCTTTCTTCGCCCTTTTCCTTGTTTTTCTGCTTTCATTAATTACTTTCAAAAGTGTAGCCGGACTGGATGATCAGTTAGGTAGCGCACTTGTCAGAATTAATCGAAAAAGTCTTCATCGAACCCTTCCCATCTATGAACCCTCGCATTTACGAAGTGGTAATGTTTGGCGATGCGCTACGAAGAACAAAGAGCAACTTGAATGTTTACTGACGGTAACTTAGTAGCTGTATACATATGTTTGTTCGCGAGACTTGCGTCAGAGCAAGTGAATACTGTTTTCCTATTCAGCTTAATTTCGCTGGCACGAGAGCACCAACTACTAAACTTTGATTTCTAGAAATCTCAAAAGTCTTCAATCTAAAGTCGTGGAAGAAGTACCGTTAACAGAGCTATCGCGTAGGAACCTCTCAGTATGTGGGGCAGAACTTGCTAAGCCAAAGAGTCCGCTCCTTTGTGGGAATAGCTAGATGGTCTGAAACTCTACCCTTGTCAGGCTCGTCCCATAATTTACTTATTCATTCAGAGGCCCGATAAATGTGGAAATCAAACGTTCCTCCCAAACCTAATAACGCAAAACACTGAAGGCGATTATGGGAAAAGGACAGAGAACAATATGGAATGCTTAGTTTCGGTAATTTAGTAGCTGTTTCTATATGTATAATACAAGGAAGTCGCGTCTGGGCAAGTGCGCTAATGTAAGTCCTCTCCTCAATCTCAGCTCAGATTCACAGACCTTAGAGCGCTGCTACCAAGTATCTGCTTGCGCAACTGTAGCTACTTGGCTTACGTCGTGTAATCCCCTGAGTCAAGGCCTGGTATGAACAGAAAGATGTTTCTGAAGTTCTAATTGGAAGTCGATGCACGGCGCAACCAAGAGCACTGTGCCTATCCAATGCCTCTTCTTCTCAATCGTAGCCATCCCTCGAGTCATTTTATTGTTTTAGTAGAAGGGGACAGAAATAGCCTTCAGAATACCATAGCTGACTAGCATCTCTGTTGAATAGCTCTTATTCGAATGAACAATGACAGCCGTTTGAAAGAGCGCATGTCCACAATAAACTGATTTATGGCATTTGTCTGAAATAACTGTAATTGTCCCTAAAATGGTGGTTCAACTTGAGTTATGGTACAAATCATAAGCTTGGCAGCAATTTACGAGTCCGATTACAGTCAGATCACTACCAGTCATCGTCATCATTCGTCTTTTGTTTATGGCTCCAAGATTTTTGGTCGCTTCCTACGAGCATTCTCTATTTGGGGTATTCGGGGATAAAAGGTGGTGCGATGTTATGAGAATTGAGCCATGCCATTGCATTAAACCACAAATATTTCAGAGGTATTAAGATATTGGGGGAATATTAGGTATTAGTATTAGGATATTTAGTAATTTATTAGTATCAGTGGACATCGGTGGTTATTAGTATTAGAAGTGAGCCATTTGATTAGATTGCGCCGCGCATCCGCATTTACGAAAAATTAAACAGATGTCAAATATTCGTTATTAATGGCTGTCAATATTAGTTAGTTACTCGAAAGTAATATTGGGTGTTACTAGAAGTTGCTATTATTTTTGAGCTATTTGACGATGTTGCCTCACATTTTTGGAAAGTACTGAAGTGTTGGACAAATATTTGATATCAGATATTAATGGCTATATATTTAGGTATTTGTAAGTATTAGTGGGTATTATAATAGTTATTAGTAGATTTTAGTAAAATAGATAAATATCAGGGATTAATGGTACTTACAGTTTTTTATTTGTGTGTATCAGTGGGTATCACTAGTAGATATTAGTGCATATTATAAGAATACACATACAATCCCACTCAAAGAAAGCAAAGACATTGAACCTTGTTCCGAGAATAATTGTCCATTGTAAATATTTGTATATTTTCCGATTGTCAAATCGGGAGGTTAGCATAGCCTAAGAGAGTCGATCCTGCGATCTCTACAACGGTACACGAGTCTAGAATCCACTACACTGTACTCTAGCCTTTTGTTGTTGTTTTTTTTTTGATTCTCATAGATTTTGAGAAGTGGGAAAGCGAGGGCTGACACCGAGTTCTCCAATTAGTCGTTACATCATTATGCAACCGACAACGTGCACGAGAGACCGATGTAAATTATGCTATGCACTCCCTTAGGCTGCAAGTAACACTAAACTTCCATTCCGCATCCTTTTCATCTTAATTACTCCTGAAGAGAGCCCTTTTTTATTTCCATCTATTTCTGCCTCCATGGAAGTCTTTCTAAAGTTTGCGCCAAGTTCATGAGGAACACAGAGCCGGTATTTGTTGGTAATGCGTACACCTTTGATGCAGATTTATTGGCAGGCTCATTCATGGCTTATCCCAAAAATAATGAGGTCTGTGGTCTCTGGTAGGATATTCTATGGCGGTCGGTTGTACTGGTCTGTTCACTTATGGCTTAACCCATAAATGGTCAGGGTCGGTAGCATTTGATATTAGCAGCGTTTGATTGGACAAATCATATTTGAGGTTGCATTTTTTATTTTCCAAAAGTACTGGGAATGAATATCACGTCGTTATCCGGTTTGTTATTGGAATCTCTGGGGAAGGAGTTGTATCCGGAATCCATCCAGAATCATAATAGCGGTGGGATGGGTACGATGACTTTGTCATTTAAGGGCGGTTCTGTTCTCATGCTTCAGTAAAGGGCCAAATCGTAGAGGTAAAGGGAAAACATAGCTCATTGCCAGCAAATTGGCCGCTGTTAGTGGAAGCGTTCAAGTCCGAAGCCGACACTTTGCACCGCGATAGTTGACTTCCAATGAGAATTGATTAGATTATGTTAATCATCAGCTCTGCTCTTTTACTAGTCTTTCAAGGGCTCTCTTAGCTAACATCCTTGGGAGTCTACACTATTCTTCACTACTCATGATTCATTACCATCGTTTACTACCAGTTATTGTGTTCTATTCTTTACTAATGTGTAACCATCCACAGAATCAGTTCTCTAGTCACATTCCGCCTTTTGGCGGATGCATTTTTTTAATTCTTGGCGGACATCTCGACGAAAAGCGTGTTGTCCAACTCTCTGGGGAAAGGAGCAGGGCGGGGCGGAGGTTGGGGACTGCAAGAGCAAGAGAGTCTGCTGAATGCCCTCTTTAGCGTCGCCGTCCATTTTTTTGCCCCTTTATTCGGGGGTGACCACTGCTGCTGCCATCGGATCGATGCTCGTCCTTTTCTGCATTATCGCCCAATTTGTAAAGATTAACGACTAAGACTAACGCTTTCCCGGAAAAGGTCATATTTCATTATGACACATTCTACATTCATTGACGGCTTATAGACAGCTAATAGTGTTGGAGTTCTCCAACATTATTAGCTGCCTATAAGCCCCTTATTCTGATAGTTGGAGTCTTACAGGCTCCTAGGCACACCTAAGTAGGAGAGGAACTGTAAGTTCTTTGAGACAGTCCACGACTGGAGCTGATGCAGTGGTTACTGCAGAGGCAACAACATTCGAGCAATAAAGTTGTGATAAGGAAAAGTAAGGACCTCATAGAGGAACCAAAAGTTCAGAATCTCTATGGAGGTTGAGTTCAGGGGAATCAGAACAATGCTTTGCCATTGTAATCAGGGAGCCATTGCTCCACCATGAAGCTGTGAAAACTGAGATGGGGTAGGGTCAAGCGGCATGCTATCACACGAATGGTCCTCGGATCAATTCCTGTACCGATACCATCATGTCCCACCTCTCGTGGGTGTGGGACGTAACTGGAGCTGGCTTGTATATCGGCCGTTTTTGGGAGATCTTGCATAGGCCAAGTGTATTCAATCATCATTTCAATTCTATATGGAGGGAGAACGATTGCCTGGAACTTAACAAGTGTCGAATAGTTCATTTTTGGGAAACACTTTTTGAGCTCCGGAGAGCCGACGGCTCAAAAGCAAAAGACGCTGCTGCCTTAGGTTTGAGTTTTAGATTTAGTCCGGCTTTGCCAATGGAGTGCTAGATTGATATTGGCGTCTGTGAATAGAATAGTGTACCTATAAGGAAGCCCTTTCAAAAAGTTTTGTTGAATCTTGCAAATCACTGAGTACAACGCATACGTATTCAAACAGCCCGATGTTTTGGGGTGATAGTGAAGGCATGGCCTCATACTTGGAATTCAGTCAGCATCGATGTACATGCCGTTTTCCCTTTTCATTGGACTATGAACTTGTAGTGATATGTATATGCTACTAGCTTCAATTGCTAAAAAACAACAACATGATTTCCATTGATATTTTCTGATAGTAAGTGATAGTTGCTGTCATTATCATCTTCTGGCTGTCATTGTTTTTTCTTTTTATCTGGTCTCGAAAGTGTTAGATTTCCTTTAATATTGTGTTGTATTGCATTTGGAGCACTCTGGGGAGCCAGAGCTACGCAATGAGCCGTTGGCTTGTTATGCACTTTTAAGCTGTCTCGCTTCAGGCTTGTTCCCTTTCTGTGCTTGTCTCCCACCATGAAATAACGCTCGCTTCCGGTTCTGGTGTTATTTCGTTCAATTGCTCCTCAGGCTTGTCTACACCACTTGAATTCTACACGATTGTATTGTAGGTATCCCCAAAGCACATCCCAGAGAGCCCGCGTAGGCAGCTTTTCATGAGTGATTTATCTATTCTAATGTGCAAAAAGTAAAGGATAAGAGATGAGAAGTACTTTGAACTGGGGAACATTTGAAGATCAGCGTGGGACACTCCTTTTAAGAATCCTCCAATTCTCGTTATTAGGAAACTTTTTTCCAAATCAAGGACCAAAGCGGTGTATGGTAGAAGCCTACTTACTGAATTTTGATCCTCAATCTGGAATTCGGGCTTCCAAGTAATCTCACCCGTAGAGCTTGAATTCGGTGGTTCGATACTTGAGAAAGTACATAGCCTGGATCACAGCAGGGAATTGGCATTTACGATTCATTCCGATTGTTTCTTTGACTGAATGCACTTATATGAATTCCCTCTTTCGGGAATGAGGTGAAGGCAAGCTCGCATCATTAGTCATTGCAGAATGGCCCACTTTTTGTTGAAGTGTCAGAAAAGATAAATCATTCCTCTTGGGTACCAAGTCAATGTATATGCATGGATTTTGTGACGGGAGGTTCCCTCGGAATTCAATCATATCAATGGTCAAGAGTCATTTGTCAGCTGTAGGCAACCATGGCGCTTCTACTGGCTTTACTGCTAACATAAGGAATTTTTGTTATCCTTTTAAAACAAAGATTTTTCTCGAAATTCTTAGGCAGTAAGAGTCAGTTTGCTCTATAATTACTCTTGCACTGCCAATTAGCTGTTAAACTACAGTTTTGTCAGCTCCTTTGAAATTCTCTTTGAAGGGCCAAAGTATTTAAGGAGAGATACTTTTGTGGAATTCCGGAGCATTCTTGGGACAATGTAAAGGCATTCCACTGACCACGAATAGCTTCCAAAGGTAGAACACTGTTGATCTAATTCAATCGGGGATTCTTGTGTCTTTTCCTTCTGATTTCAATATATTTCTAATACCAGGTTTTCTGAGATATCCTTCGAACAACATCTTGTGATGAGGATAGTCGTCATTTTCATGTAGGGGCGTGGGGGACAAGGGTTAGAATATACCGGCAAGGATGCGAGCCATACCTGCCACTGGATTCATCAGCGAACAGCCACTGAAAAGCACGGTTCACGGTAGTTCTGGGGTAGCTAGCTTAGGTCGAATAGTGGTGCTAAAATGCTAAAATGGGTAAGAAAGCCCGAAAATTGGTAGATTCCAACAAGTCTAAGTCCGAAAAAGTAGTAACAGAGTAATAATGGGATTGAACGAGATTATCTCTCTGTAGTCGTTGTCTCGCCTTCTTCCACAAAAGCGTTCTATCCATCGGCGCCCTAGGGCTTCTTGATATTGGCGCGGACTCAACAAGGCATCATAACACGGCTAATTGTGGGTGCATACCTCGGCTTAGCCGGTTTTAGAGTCCTTATAACTTCCTTCGAGGTAGTTTTTCGAAACGACAGTGTCCTACGTGCTGTACCTGGGGGTCCCAGGTTCATTCTAGGAACCTGCTCATTGCAAGGCCTCATAAACCCTTAATCACATCATGTTTCTTTTCCAATCTCCATATGGTGCTTGTTGGCTGCAATCTCAGCTGCAGACTGGCCATGAACCGTAAGCTTTATGCCTAGATCCTACACAGTCCACCTCTCAAATGTTTGGAGCTTTGTTTTTCTGGAGAGAATGAATATTCTTATTTGGAATATTTCGAATACGCTGGTTTGAAAAAACTTGACATGAATACGCTTATGAATAATTATAATAGTAATAGTAAACACGTCAACATTGATTATTCCGAATCTTTCTGCTGCTAGGTAGAAGATTCAGTAGCCCATTGCGCTTTCCCGTCGCTACCATTGACGGATCCATGGTGCATTCCTGAAAACCGAATGGGGGCGTTCCATTCTGGTATCGTTCTGTAGCGTGCTATCTTTTTGAATGCCCAACTTGGCTCTTCCTTAATTGATGAAAAATTGCCCACAAGTAGATGGTAGTAGCCTTGATTTCAATCTCGAAGTTATTTGAAGACTTTTATAATGTAAACATTGTAGCCGGGTCCTCTAGGATTTTGTACACGTAGGTTACTGTAGATCAGTTTGGGCTACTGTAGAAAGACGTAACCGTAGTTGTGCAGTCGCACGGCTACTGTAGATGTTGAAAAATAGTGCAGTTCGAATTCTTCCACATAGATTCTCCGAACAGTCAAGGTTAGCCATCAATTTGTTGCATGAGAACATCCCCAAGGGTGGCAAGTTCCAGGCGGAATAGGTCGATCAAAGGAGGCGTTTCGAACTTCAGGTGTCGTTTCGTATTAAGGTACTTTTTGAGGCATAAAGGTAGTGCTTCAATTACTCACCCAAAATTTCCCTTGTACAAAGGGTTTTGAAAGTGTTTCCAAATTTCCTGATTTTCTTCTTTGTTGCACAATTTTCGAAGCCTCATTTGCATTGTCATCCTGCCTTTGAAATAGTGCTATAATGGATCTTTAGTCTTGAACCCTGCACACGTTATTCGATTACACTTGTCACTCCGACTCCTTTCCTTATATGTACTTTGTTTTCAGAAGCCTCTATGTTGACCAGAGCCCGAACTTACCCATGGGACATATTTGTCCGAGAAAATGGCCGTGGGGGGTACACGCATGTGTCCCTTTGTTTGCTAAAAGCTTCAAAGTAGTTTTAGCATTTAACAGCTGTTCACATCTCCAGTTCAATCTGTCTGCTGGGAAATTTCCCCTAGTCTGCACTCTTTCCAGTTCCTCCATAACTCCTTGCACAGTTTCTTTCTTGGTTAAGGCATTTAGGTATCCTTCCTTTGAAATCGAATGCTATATCACAGAGCTACTTCTCTATCTCTATTTGTTCCTTGACCAGCTGAAGCCTCTCTCAGTTCTGAGGTCATGAAAGATTTAGCGAATCTCTCGGAATAGAGATCCAACAAATGGCTGGTTGTTAGCTCGGCTGGCTCTTTGCAGCGGACACAACTAATCGCCTTTTGTGACTCTAGCAAATGACGACGAAATCGTAGGCGAACCCTTCAACTCTGCTTTTGCCAAACTTTGCTGATGAAACTTAGGGACCAACCGCCCCAGCGATGTAAAAACGAAGTCACTAACAGCCTTTACAACTTCTGGGTCCTGGAAGAGTAACCAGAAGCACGTTTTCTGATGTTCTTTGGTCCTTGGGATGGCTAGAAGAGCGACAACCACGATCGTGAGGGACACTTGGTTGCCTACAGTACCCAAATCCAAAATTAATTTCAGCTGTGGACGTTTAACTCTGGGAAAAGGGAGTCGCAGGAGTTAGACTTGGGCGATTCAGAAGAGTAAGTTCACGGATGCATGGCACACATTATTTGCTCTCGTCGTACCAACGTTTTTCAACGCCTTTTCGCCTTTTTCCTGTGTAGCTCGTCAGGGGTTTGTTGGACATTTGCCAACAGCTACTTTGTTAGAATTCCACTATATGCATCGTCAAACTGTGTAGTAAAAGTGCAACAACGCAGTAAAAAATTGTCTTTCCGCTGTCCATGCACTTCCAGCGGGATAAAAACTAAATTCTGACAAAAACGATTACTACTCGGCTTTGCGGAGTTAGGAGACAAGGGATGTCCATGCACGCCATTGGTAGCATTCCAAAGAAGACACATTCGAGCTGGGGAATTTTGGAAAAATAATGAACAGGATCTAGGCCTGCCTGAATGGGCTCGATGTTCTTTACCCCCGATAAAAGGCACAGATCGAGCGTAGGGTAGCTCTGACTGACTAAGGACAGGGCTCTGTTCTCCGTGGACCCGGAAAAACCTTTCAGGTTGAAAATTCCACAACTGTCCTGAGGGTTTCTCGAAAATTTTCTGGCAAAATACCTTCAAAAGCTTGAACCCATGTTACTGCCGTTAGAGATAGGCAGATTCATTTCTTACTCGACGGGCTTCTCATCTGGCTGAAAGAAACACCTACAGGGTTCAAGATGTCACTGCAACCTGGGCGACTACGGATGAGAAATGGTTTGAATTCCATGAAATTATAATCCAGCTAGCCATTTGCCGAAAAAAAAAGCCGTAATGCATGGAATGACCACAGCTTGGCCCTCAGCCTACGTCATCAGCGCTGAGATGATGAGCCGGAACTGGTTCGACTGGTCGGTCGAGTTGTGTTGTTGATCATTTAGTGGGGAGCATTTCCGAGCATGATTAGCTTCCATGGACAGCGTCGGCGGCTAACGTTTCTCAGGCGCCTAATCTGACCCATAAGTCCAAAAATCGTTTCGCCGACCACGGGCTATTGAGCCCATCTGCTGTTCCTCATCAATTGGCTCTTTTATTTTGTTTTGTCTTTGTGACATCATTCGGTCCCATCGTTCAGTTGTTATGGCTTAGTATCAGGAGAATTAGTACTATTGCTACAGTAAATTGTGGTTAGGACTTCGGTGCAGAAAAGTCGAGCAATGCGGCTCCTTCCCCAATTCTTGCCAGAAATTTCATAAGTTTCATGTAGAGTTAAGAGTAGGTCACCGGTCAACTCAAAGAGAGTCAACAAAAACAATATCCCCGGCAACAAACGATTTTCTGAAGTTGCTTCTACGATTCACGAGATCAAGGCTCAGAGTCGTTTCATCTTATTGGCTTAGCTGAGTTTTTTGGAACAAAGCCGTATTTCAAGGAACCCTGGTAGCTTGGATTCTAAAAGTCAATGTTATTGTGTAAAAAATGGTAGAAAAAAATAGAGGGTTATAAAAAATCACGTAGTATGGATGACCGATAAATAAATTGAATAATAACATTTTTGGAACGCAAATCATTAAAAGCAATACATAGTGCTAGGCCCGGAATGCATATTCAGTTTTGAAAGGGTACCTGCCGAATGCATGGCTCATCCCGAAACGTTTCATATAAGACCTTCTCTTTGCCTAAACTTCATTTATTATATTTTTTTATTACAAAGCCAACACCCTAGATTCCTTCACGGAAGAGGAAGGGCAGGCTCGAACTGAGCGAATAGAACTTGCACTTCCTTATCCATGTCCAGATAGAGGTTTTTAGAGCTTGAGCGGAGTATTATTCATGCGTATTCATGAAGAAATTGATGCAGTTTGAAAATTGTCTATGAGGATGCCCCTGGTGCATGTCCTAGACCTTTCAGCCATATGTCTGAAGCCGTTCTACTTACTTGGTTTTTCTTTTGTCTTTTTTTTGAAAAGCGATGTGGATTGTAAGTATGTAAGCTCACTAAAATGTGTTGTGATTTGCATGGCAAGAGATTCATGTGACTGTCCTCACTTGAGCTCGAAGGGTTTAATGAACTCAGTGGTCGGATTCTTGCCTACAAGAATTCATGGAACGATTGCATTAGAGAACTCTGTTTTCCACTTTCCTAAAGATTGTTCCGTTGTGAGTCGACCTTCGATAGTCCTCGGGAGTATCCTATTATCTTGTGTGATGGGAAGAGAAAAGATAGGGAGTAGCCAGTTAGTGTTAAAAGTATCCTTTTCGGTTTAATCGATCCCTTCTGTGGAATGCGCCCCGCATTCGACTTCAATCAGGAATCGTGCTGGCGATTTGAATGCGTAAATTACCTATAAAAAGACTTGCGATCGCCAGCCAATGGAAACGTTAGGGCATTTATCCTCCTTGACGAGTCTAGTACCGATTAACCGACCTCAAAGGGATGAAGGGCATGGTCGGTGTGGGCGAGTATCGATCCAATGCTGCGTGACGGTGCGCCGCATGCCACTACACCATCTTTATCGGTCGACTAGTATGTCTACTAATGTATGATCTGCATAAGAGTTCTTTAGTATCTTATATACTTCTTTTCTCTGGTAACGACTGATATTATTCTTCTTCCGAGAGAGAAAGTTCCCTGAGAAGTTCAGCAGTGCTGTCGTCTGGGCCGGTCTTAAGCCAGTCTGTCATGAGGACGAAACACAGTCAGAGTTATTACATGATTTTATGGAGCCCGCACTTGCCGGACCAAATCAGCGACTTTAGAAGGATGATGAGCCGTCATGGATTGGATTTGATTCCTAGACTGCACTCATTATGGCTGTAACATGATTTCCTGTCGGAATCCGGGCACGAGCGAGTCAACCCCTAAAGATGGTGGGGTCTAGGCGGGTTCGGGCGTTCAAATGGGATTGTTCGGGGTAGCATTCATGTGCTAACGACGCTAATTACTAAATCCATGAGTAGGAAGGAGTATAATACAAAGACAGAGAGTAAAAATAAGTATAACTTGGATACTATTGCCATGAGGCATAAAGCGATGGCAGCTTGCCTGTCCACTTGAAGCCAACCAGCCCGTTTACCCAACATTTTCTATCGTGCGCCTGGAGCAGCCTAGCACGACGACTGGATTGCCAGCCTCATAAAATCTTTTTGGTCAAGTTCTCCAGCAGCATTCTAGGCCTAATGATGGGCCTATCATGATCGAATAGAGCGGAATTCTAGGCAGTTGTAGGTAAAAACTGTGTAAATCCAATTTCGGGCTTTAAGAATCGTGCCTCATTAGTTAGCACGAACTGGATTGAATTACGTGGGCAGAGGTTTTTTCTTTAAACTCGACACCCACGAAGCAAAAAGTAGCACTTTTGGCAGAATTCTGTCCCCTTCGGGAATTCCTCTCCAAGTTTTTTTTGTTGGAAGGAAATTCACTAATTGACCATGACAAGAGCTCTTCTCGCGTGTGCATTAGTCGGCTAATTACGCTCAGAGAGGAACAAACTGAACTGCCTAAAAACTTAGGCTGAATAGTACCCGACTTCAAGGGGCAGGCCTAACATTGGCAATATCGCCATCTCAATAGTTAGGCTGATTTGGGTGATGTAAGGTTCCCAGACTCTCGACAAATCTTTCATGGACTGAGGCCTTTGTCTATGAAAGATCTGACAGGACGACAAGCCTTTCCTACCTCTCATTTCAACCCGTCAAGAAATTGACTATAAAAAGCTTATCGCCTAAGGACCACTTCCCGCGATCATTTCGCATGAGTGTCAAAAATAACACCCAAGAGCATCGTTTTTCAGTAGGGAGTATTGTGATTGAATGAGAACCGGATCTATTGCTAGAGAGAAAAAGGCCGTGTCGAATTTCTAAAGGACAAGTAAATAGGCCATAAAAGGAACCAAATACAAGTGGCAATTGAACGATGCTGTCAGTAGACATTCAGTTCCTTCGTCTTCTCCGAACTCCTCCGAGTTTTCCTTTTACAGGAGGTTTTTGGAGGAATAGGACTTTTTTATACATTCTACAGATTGATGTCGAGATGTGCCTAGGCAGCCAGTTTCCGTCCAGAATCGTAGTGCGTTTCAATCGTTTTTGGCCTATACAATATCCTATTGGAGCCATCCCATATACTTACTATCCAGTGCTTCCAATTCCCTGACGGGCCTGATATCAATTAACCGACCACGAAGGGATGAAGGGCTTAGTTGACCCGTACGAGTATTTACCTTGTATTTGATCAGCGGACCACAACTAAGGTAGAACGCCGCTTTGCGATGTGCTCCCCCTCCTCCCCTTCCTGTAACTTGATGCCTTGACAAGGGACCAGAGCATTGTTTGGGGGAAAATCGGAGGGCTTCTAGTTTGAAAGGTGAAATATTCATTTTTCTAGTCGGTTCCACTAGAATTAAATTCCAGTGGGACGTGATTGCTCTTAAAGGGTCAAAACCACGAGAGTGCTGGCTCTGAATGGTCTCTGACCTTAGAGGTAATAATGATTTAATAATGAATATTCTTACCCCTGACAACCCTCGTCTCCCAACTCCGGCCTCATCAAAAATGGATTTGTTGGGCCGATGTTGTCACGTTCGGCTGTTTTTGAAAACTGACCACAACTTCCCTCTTACTATGAGTGATCATGCCAAATGAAGTGATGGCTGATTGAGAGAATAGCAGCTCCCAATGTTAGGTTCACCCGGACTGTTAGCTAATTTTACATCATCGCCGTTAAAATGCAGTCGGTCTCTTGGGAAATGGCACGATCCACATCGATTCCATAGCTCGTTATGCCTTTCTGATATCGTTTCAATGCTTTAGGAATTTCGTATGTGATCCGGCTGAATGGCGCACTCTGTAGGAATTATTCCAGATCTTTTGAAAAGAACATCAAGTCATATAGCTGCGTATCACCCAGAATTGATGAAATCCACCAGGACCGACATTTTTTGTCGTCAGAACTGGCATTTCTATCCGGACACCATTATCTGTGTTTCGGCTGCCGATTAATCCTAATGGCGTTCCTTCGGTTTCCTTCATGACATTGCTTGTCGGTTGCCCTCTGGAAATCATTCAGTTCCTTGATGTTGACACCATTCGCTCGCTCAGTTTGCTCTCAACTTTTCGAAATTGGAAAATGTCTATGTCATTGAGGAAACTTGCCTACTCATAGCAGGTTCAAGAAAAATGGGGCCGAGGTGGTCGAGATAAGGGTATATGTCGTATTGGTCTTGTTCGTCTATCAGAAAGTCTGTTCTTCAGCTCTTTCCGATTTCTTTTTCTAACTGAGATATCTGAGTGTAAGTGACAGAATATGTCTGCGAACGAACGGACATTTGCTGTATTTTCAATGCTTGCATTGACGAAAGGACATCATTCATTGTGACAGCAAAATGACTCGGCGGCATACTTCACCGGCCATATACTTTAGGCAGGCGTTATCGCGTTCAGGCCATTCCTAGACAGGCTATTTTTGCTGCTTAGCTCAGGTGGGCTAAGCAGCAAAAATAGCCTGTCTAGGAATGGCCTGAAGGGGCTAGACTGGTGATAAATTGCTACCTACATATCACCTATATGGCACAGGGATCAAAGCTCGGATCACATTCCAGGCCCATGAAAGAAGTTTTCCAGCCTATCGGGTGCATTCTTGGTGCTCTTTCTTTCTTCTCTGGCTTAAAAGTCGGATGAGCGCTGAAGATTGTATGTATAGGTGTATGTTCATGCTCATGAGTGTTTGTAGTTTTTAATAGATGTCAATTGCATGGCGCATTCTGATAAGAGACTACGAAATCTAAGGAAAGGTTTCTTCACTCGACCAGCAGGTTGCACACATTAATTTTTGTTTCGAAATAATTTAATTTTGGGAAATAAGAACCGCCACCAGTGATTCTTAGCTGTTGCCGACCCGCTCAATGATATCTCTAGTCAGAGAGACGGGTCGTACTTTTTGAAATAGCTTGGACCGTGGAGGGAAGGGAGAACTAGAAAATTCTGGAACTGCATGCCAACATGGTACATAACCGTGTCGGAATCCATTCGGGACCTGTCGACCAATCACCTTGAGTGTACTTTTCGCACTCGGTCACTGATATCCTCCATTGTAAGCCTCTCACATACTATCCTACATCTTTAACCATCAGTTTCTAATGGAGTACAGGCAAAGTACCACATATCTAGCAATAAATGAAGAGAACTTTCTGTATTCTGGAGTTAGGCTAGGCTAAATCGATTTCAACTCGCCAACATTTCTCAGTGCAGATTTGGTAGGTAAAATAATTTGAAGGGACCAACTAAGTCACTATTTTCTTGCGTTTTTGATGCGAAATATTCAACTCCAGGGTGGTTCTAGGGAACTCAGTTGCTATAGCTGGACTTTGCCTGTGAGACGTATGCACTTTCCTTCCTTCGTCGCATATTTGCTTCACTATATGATACCATGAATGATTTTCTTTTTCTAAACGAGCTTCTCTCTTGCACTTTGAGGTTTCCATGGAAGGATTGAGAATATTCCTTTTTTCCACTGCCTCAGGCAATGGGGCAGAACTTGATGAGTCAGTGGAGTAGCGGTGTTGACAAGCCTACAGAAGGTATCTGGAAGGTATCTGTAGTTGTAAACGTTCTTATCAAGAGTCATACTGAAGGATGGGAGGTTTAACCGGAAGGGTGTGGGCGGAATTAGATCTAGTGGGCGGGGTTTCAGTGGAAGACGTTTGGCAGAAACTTGCTTTACGTTACATTCTATGTCTTCGGATAAAGCATCCTCATTTTCTTTGACTTTTGCCTTTGCATCCTAGTCGTGTACTTGCTTGTCTGCTTGTTTGTCAAACATATCGAGCCCTAATCCGACCCGTCTACGTAGGTAATCCATCTATCAGGTCTAATTCACTATAAGCAGAATTGTATAATTTTAGTGACAAATTGAGAAAAAAATCAGCTGATAGATTGCACCACCCAATTTTTCAGAATTTTTGGATCAAATATTGATGTCAATGACACGATAAATAATTAGACGTCTTCAAGATGTTGTTATTACCACGAATCCAGCAGTAAGACGGTAAAAAAACCCCTGCTCAAGGAGAGGAGATCTCTCAGGAATAATGGATTAGCCAGTGATACCGGGTGACTCAAGAGCCGAACTACTCTGCTACTACAAGAGACGAGCAATTGACCTTGTAATGTAAACAGGAGAAGAATAGGTCCCCCCTGACTGTCGGAGTGCCGCTGTTCTTCACTACACCATCTCTTTACCTACCCACTGAAGTTCCCTGACAGACGAAGTTCTACCTGTTTGTCTTTCCAACCAGTTTAGTTGTTCCTTATAACGTCTACCACAAGAAGTCAAGTGTGTGTGTTTATTACGTCCTTTTGTGTTCGGACGAGTTCTGTCAACTTCGAGAGAGGGTTTTTTGACTAACAGCTTTATTTAGTGTTTTACTTTTTATGTGTAAACGTGCATTTCGATTGTTTTCGTACCATACCCACCAACTCCTTTGTTAACTGGTTGAACTTCAGACTGCTGGCCCCTGACGCGAAGGACGCGGAGAATGCTGGGTGGTGGTGGTGGTGGCAAATCCGGAGCGGCACTTCGAAAGCCTGACCGCCGAATGTGCAGGTGTTTTCATTCAGATTTCTTTCAAAATGGTCAGAAATCTTCAAAGAGGGGCCGTCAGAAAGAGAAACAAAGCATACTATCAGAAAAGGGAACTAGAGCGGTACCGGAAAGGGAAAAGGTTTTTGTGGGCAAAGAAAAGAGGGTCCACAGTCTACTTCTTCCCAATTCTCCAGAATCTTTGGTATTTTTTGCAAGCTCTATGTGAAATAGGCTATGGAAAATTGTTTATAGGGAAATCTTCGTTGAGATCAGCGAGATTTATGGAAAAAAGTAGAGTTTAGCTTTGATGTTCGTCGTGGAATGAGCCGCCCATCTAGTTCATTTGAAACTGGTTACGTAATCGAAATTCATGTTTATTTACCATTCAGAGAACTTGTAGACTCAGGAAGGCTCAGTATCAATTCAGATCCTTGGCTGAGATGGGAATAAAGCCCTCTTCTAGGGTTTCGATTTTACAACAAGACTCACAGAACTTGCAGATTATATCAGATTTGCAAACCAAAGTGTCACTTCAAGCTGTATGAGTGAGCTTCCCCTTCCAAGGAATCCTTGGTTGGAATAGGTGATCTCGTAACTCTGACAACGTCTGTGGTATCAGTGCTTTTGCCTGTGGTGCAACTACTTACACAGGGCTTTTCAGCCCTTGATCGTTTTTTACTAGTGCTATTTCATTCTTAGAGGGAGTACCCATATCTCAGATCCAGAAGCAATCAGGAAAGCCGGCATTTGTCCTACGTTCCTTCAGTGTAGATTAACGTTAAGTGGATATGGGGTGCTGCAGGAGTTTTGAGGTAGCGAGTTAAGTAAACGGTCCCTCATACGACAGGCCTTTTGTTGGTGAGCAGCTTCGTTATTTTAAACCAGTGATAACTGCTGGTGTGCTGACCGCATAACCTTTGATCAGATCTTGGATCAACTCGTTCCCAGCCCACCTATTCTAGAGTACGTAGCTTGGGTGTTCCCCATCTTGTTGCAAACTATAGAATGATTCTTTAGTAGACTGCTCCGATAATCGCTGTTTGAAATTCATGAAGCTTCACTAATGTGAATGGGAGGTCTGAACTGATTATTCACCTAGGAAATTCTCCCGATATTTTTTGAAATGCGATAGAGCCTTTCTCCTCAGTTCACCTATGACTGCTGGTAGTCCAGTGTTCACATCCTGTGGGAAGTAGCGACATAATGGAATCAGGGGTTCTCCTTACCTCACCATACGCTCCTCATCTCCTTCGCCGGGTCTGCTCGCCACAAGAGTGTGATGATGGTTCTTTCTCGAGTGCGCGTTTGTCATCAAGGAGAAGTAGTTTTTCGGACTGAGGAGAGTCTTCAAATTGTTCGGGATAACAACTGTAGCTATTTCAAGCATGTTCAACCTTTCTGCGGTTGTTGAAACCTGCTGCATCCATTTACTTTTCCCTCAACAAACTCGCTACCTGCATAATTGCTGTTTCCGTTGGAAAATGGGAAACCACATGCATTTCCCTTCCTAGCGAATCATTTTTTTTAGCCTTTGAGAGAACTTTCCTCTCTCTAGTATTTGATTATCCATTATCGTAAAATTGCTATCGAATGCATTGGGATTTTCTTCAGTTTCCTACTTTAGACAGAATTTTCAAGCAGGGATATCCTATGGGATGCAGCTTCTATTTCTGGATACTTAATACTTCTGCTTATCTGAAAGAAGTTCTTTCTGCAGAGTAGCCTCTCTAAAAATGGAATGTTTTTAAGAAATGATCGAACAAATTTGGGCGAGCATAACGTAGTGGTACGTGACCCTTTAGCACAGCCACGATCGAACCTCGGATCAGTAGATTTTGAAGGGGAGTCCAATATGAGGCGCATCCCTGAAACGGGGTTGATGGTGTCAGAGGACTTTCATCATTTTATCGAATAAATTTATCTAAAAGTACTTTCGAATTCTGACTAGCATGCTTTCTATACTTGCTGTAAGTTCTTCTCTTTGCATCCTACGATCGATGCTCCTTTTGACTTTTGACACCTCCTGCGACCGTTTTTGCGGCTGTGTGAAAACAAATTGAATTCTCGCCTGACATTCCCGTGAAACCAAACATTACAATCCAGGCGGCATTTCAAAGCAAAATGCTAGGGAAACACGGCGTTCTTTGTTCGATGTCACTTTTACAGCGAGCATCGTTCGATCCCCTTCATCTATCAGTCAATAATTTCATCTATCAGTCTATAATTTCCGGAGGTTGCTCAGCTGCAGGGGACCCCAATACCTGCCACATACACACGGTTCTGGGATAAATTCTATGAAGTCCTCAGACCTGTTCACCTTTGATATCCGACAACCGAGGACACCCGATTGACCTTAGGCTTTGACATAGCTTTAGGTAGTTTGTGTTAGGCAAAAGTACATATAGGTTTTCCTACCTGAATGTAAGGAATCAGTGCGTTTTCAGAGTATCCCTTCGGGAATCAAACGACGTTTAGAAGTCTAACTGGCTCATCTGGATTTTCGCTGTATCAGATCGTTCTCCAGAAGAGATCAGTCAGAGCTTTCGGAAATGTGCCTTGCTTGACGGTATCACTGATAGGCTGAGAAGAAGAGACTTCTGTAACAGTCGATTAGGGGAATCTCAGTATTCCACTGGCGTCTCTGAAGTTTGGGTATACGACAGATGTGTGGCGTATACTCTGGGGCTTTTAGCTTTTTCTCTAGCAAGACACTCTCTCTGCAGATGTCTTTAAAAAGAAATCTTGTTTATAGTGGTTTATGAAAGGGTCAGGCGAGAACTAGAACGGCCCGATCTTTAGGAATAAAAATCGACCCTTTGTGCGTTTAGATACGATGGAGCGTGAGGGCGAAACTTCTATCAAAATTCTCTCTCTCTTCTTGGCAAATTCGAACCGAAGGTCCTACGAATTGTTTGATCATAATCGATTTCATTCGACACTATGGGAAGACTTCGTTGACGCCATCGACATCATACCTTTTTTTCTGATGCTGGCAAAGTGCACTTCCTCGACTCCGGATTTGGAACAGAGCACAATCCCGCTGGAAAAAACAGTCAATTTAGCATTCTGAGTCGTAATCACTTGGGCGCAGCCCCCGACGCTTCTGTTAAGTCAGCAGTAGCAGTAAAAGTGGCTACGCTGCCGTATGTCCACTGGCGGCTCTCCTATTCACAGAAAGAGAGTTCGGTCTGTTTCTTTTCATTCAGGGATTCATTTTTATTTCCAAATAGATCATAGTGGATCGCCTGATACTCAGTCGGCTTATTTAACGCCACTGTTGCAGACGATTGAGCTTTTCTTGGCGAACTTTGATCCTGCGAGTTGAACAAGCAGCAGCCGGCGCCTCTTCTGTATAGGTCACTCTGCACTTGCAGTTATGCTGAAAATCATGCGAATGCCATTAACCCAGGCACGAATCAATGTTTTTGTCATCTTAGATGTGTCGTGCCCTTAGACCCATGAAGTCATAGCACTACGATAGCCTAGACGGGTTTCCAACCAGTATTTGGTATTTTAGCTTTGGCTGTTGTAGCAGTTTCATCAATTTCTTCACTTTTGTTCATTTTTTGGTCTCTTCTATTATTGCAATATCTTGGCGCATCGTAAAAATCTTGAAATAGAGGCCAAATAGTTTCAGAGATCACATTTTCGGTGAATCTTAAGACCTAGAGTGTTGTCATCTTTTTTACCTATACTTCCTATACTTCTCAAGTATTATGAGCTGATAACCATAGGTCATATCATCTTTAGAATGAAACAAATTGCACTGTATCACCTAGAAACAAAATGAGTGTGGTTGAGCGAATGGCCATTTTACTATCAACAATTTTCCCCGATTTTATGACCCCGCTATCAAACTTTGTTCCAAAAAATATCGTGTTCTTTGATGCAATAAAAGGTGTTGATGGTGACATTTGGTGTTCTTCCTTGATTTTGAACTCCTTCCCAGACAAAAGCTGTCGAAATAATCCGATCAGGAAGCAGTTAGAAGAAACTGCTTATGAGGACCACACGTAGAGTGGTCCTGATAAGCAACTTCTTCCAATCACTTCCTAATCGGAGCACTTCCCAAACTCGTCCTGTCATATCAGGGAAGTCGGAGAAGAGATGGACGACTAGTGAGGGAGCTATTCAGCGCCATTACAATCATTCCCAAAGTCACCCAACACAACCTGTTTCTCCAGTGGTAACCCTAATAAATATAGGGCGCATTCGACAATGGTGAACGTTGAAAAACTTCATTTTTCAGTTTTTATGGTTCAATTTGCCTTTATTAACGACATCACTTGGTTGAAAATCGGGTAAAAAACATGAATTTCCTGTGCCGTGATTGAACATGAGGACTCTCTTTGTACTGAAGATTTTTCGTTCAGTAAAAGGAAGAAAAGGACTTCTAGAAAAGTTGAATAGCCAATCACGCATGAAAAGACAAAGTACAACAAGATTTTTTCAGCATTTTCGTCACACCGCCGCCGTACCCGGGCTATACGTCCTATTTGGGGTCAATTCAACGTCTTCGGAACGGCGAGGTCATGTTCTGTCCGTATGGTGAAAGTATCGCAGACCAGTTAGGTAGGTGATTTGGTTCGTTCTGCAAAGATTTTGCAGAAACTTTCTGCCTTCCCGAGCCCATGACCCAAAGAACACTTTTTCTCCCGCCGTGGACGCACGTGGTATAGGTAGTAAAGAGTATGTGATAAGCGGTTCGACAGATATTTTATTCTGTTACGTATCACATTTCGTTCTTTGAAGTTACACCACAGCTAGAAACAGTTATGCAGCGATTCAGGTCCTTTGTCAAAGGTAAAATGTTTGTTTGTTTGTTTACTGTTTACTCAAGTGGTGGATAGCTTCTGAGCTCCTATTCCGATTTCTATTCATTTCCATATTTTTTCTCAAAGTAACACCACAGCTGGAGACAGTTATGCTGCAATTCCGGATTTATTGAAATTATTCTGTTTACTTACTTTTTGCATGATCCATTTTTTGAGGTTTTTCCAAAGCTGTTCCCCGTCCTTGAAATAGTTCTTTTTTCTGAAGAAAAGAAATCCTTCAATCTTTTTGAGAATTTTAATTTTAACGCTTTTTGGAATTGCCCTGGGCCATTGAGATCTTGCTGGTCCATGGTTATGGACGCTCCTGGGATCCCAGAAGTGTTTATCCCATTGATTTTTCCATTGGGACCCCATGCGAGTTTATCCCATCCCATTCCTACACGCTTGGAATTTAAGCCCTCTGAAATGCACCATGTGTGTCTCTGAGATCAAGATCAATCAAGACCCTTCTTGCCCAATGTTTTGGCGAAGTGGTGAACCATTATGTTCTAAAATGAATTAGTCCAACCTCAGAGGTTTCTATGTGAATCACGAACCTTCAATTCTAGACGAGACTAGGAAGCATGGCGCATCTCGACGTGAGGGGGGTCGACTACTGCTATCCTTCTTACATTTGCTCTTACGACGATATGCCAGGTCACCCTCTGCACAGACCCGCGCTTTAATCCATCTGGGCGGTTTAAAATTGGTCATTCTCGAAGTAACATTAACACATTGTGGACGTGGGGCCTTTGAATACCGTAAAAATCTCACCCCTTTCAGCATAAGGTGAAAATACAAATTCTCAGGGTAAAAAGGTAATCTAATTAAAATTCAAAAAATTAAATCAAAATCCGACTCTTCAAATTCTTTGTTTGCTGATTCCTAATAAAGCTCGATTCACTGGGCTTTGTCTTCTTTTTTGGAGATTTTCAATTCTCAAACGAATCTGTTGTATTCAGAAGACAGCCCTATCACCGACTACGATACAAGTACAACTCCTGACGAGGATTCATTCACAGCAATCTCAGGACGTCACAGTCCACCACTAGCATCTCCTGAAAACGACTCTGAATATCAGGTGAGCTTTTTCCACTGATTGGCCGATTGCCGGCAATGATATGCGTATCTTTTACTTCCACTTCCCTCATATAGTTACGTCAATGGCGCCAGCCCTGATAAGCAGTCAAGTAACTGGTATACTCGGTGATCTTGGGCAGCACGATTCCTCTGAAAAAAAATTCTTAATGTTCTGATAGGCAGTGCTTAAACGCCAGGGCGGAAGATTTCTATGAACTCTTCTCGAAAATGTGGTAATAAAAGGTGGAGATAATAATAGATTTCACGATTTCACTGAAGGGATGAGTTGACAAGAAGTTAGGTGCTCTTTGAAACAGCTTTGACCTGACCTAAAAAACCTCCAATAGATTCGACGGTAAAAGTCACAAACACCTAAAATTGAAAGCTCCTAAAAAAACTATCTCTAAAATATGATGTAGTAGGTTCATGATACATCCAAGTAACGAAAAACGGTGTAATAAAAGTTGGGTAGTTCGTGAGCAACACATATTTTATTACAACTTTCTATTACTTGATGGAAAAGCAATACAGAAGGATTGGCAACGCCACAGCTCAATTGTTTACGTGACAGCGAGCACCATAATATTCGGCAACGAGGAAGTTTTTCATAAAAAAAACCTCGATATATGTTCACGGCTTATATACGTCCTATCAACTAAGCCTATGCTTTGGAAAAAAAAAGTGCGTAACGTAGTCTACTGGAGTGGAATAAGCTCTCATAGATACCCCTGTTTGAGCTCTTGACCTTCTAGAGGGAACACCATTACGGTCTACCTTTGCTCCATCTCGAAATGAAAACTCAAATGAAACACGTAATTATTGAAAAAGCATGCTCGGGTGATAGATGCTACACAACTCTTTCATGGTATATCGCATGCATGGCGCATCCATAGCAGTGCCGCGAAGCATTCGTGGCATCCCAGTTCATGTCTGCTCGCTCTAGGAGAATAGCTTAACAAACTACTGAAGCAAAGTGATGAGACAACTAGCCAGAAATCGCGCGCGCTTGCTGTACGACAAGGGTTCTTACCTCTTTCAGACTCTTTAGAGTGAAAAAGCAGTGAACATATGGAGCTTACGAGGTGAAAGTAGGTCAATAATTCTCTTTGAGCTCATAGTTTTGTACATGATAGCTGATCAATCGATGATTGGGATCAAATAGCATATTTCATGAAAAATGCGGGAATCACAAAATTAATAATATGCTGAA
The DNA here is from genome assembly GCA_900617895.1 of Haemonchus placei. Taxonomy (NCBI): domain Eukaryota; kingdom Metazoa; phylum Nematoda; class Chromadorea; order Rhabditida; family Trichostrongylidae; genus Haemonchus; species Haemonchus placei. The sequence continues at coordinate 147,592 of UZAF01016121.1, read as the reverse complement.
TAATTTCACAATTTTACCACAAAGCCTCATATGAATCGTTTTCCAGTTAGAAACGGAACTACCGTCGAAGAAGACTTCCCAGGTAGCATCGGCGTCGTCCGGCTACGGATCGTCATCAGCATCGGGCGAATCCGATCAGGAGATCAGCGAACGGGTACGTTGATCGACGGCCCATTCATGGCAGAACTCGGCTATCACTCTTTCAGGTGTCCCTGAAGGGTTCGGTTCAGTACGGATCATCGTTAAACCGTGTAGGACGGAAGGATCGTCAGGTATGAGGTTTCAGTTTAGCGATAGATATAGAAATTGATTGATTTTGTTGTGATTGTTTCAGATTGATCGATGGCGACGACGTACTTGTCCAGTATCACTCCAGAAGGTCTTCGATGAGGATGTGATGCGAATTCTTCAGAAGGACGGGCATGTGGTGCTCGTAGAGACAGATGTAGTGAGTTCCCTTACATTCTTGGAGATCGAACTGCAGTCGTCCTATTCGAAGATCGGAATCCGACATTTGTAGCAGTTTCTGACACATAATACTTCGAGATGAGGTGCTTTTTTTCACTTGAATCTCAGCTTGGAGCAGTTTTGCTGAAACTACAAGACGATGGGGCTGCTGCCACCTTTTGGGCAGCACAGGTGCAGCAGTTCGATGAAGTTCGTGGAGACCACGCTGTTGCTCAGGGTATCAGGACGGAACATCAGTAGTGGGTGACCCAGTCTGGATTGACCTGGGTTTTTAGGTGTGGCAGGGGGCTACGTTTTGATTGGCCATATTGATTGTATCTGCACTGGTTGGCCCCCACATCGTTCCTTTACTTTACCTACAAGAAACGCTGCCTCTTCAAGGCCCCTAGTCATCAATTCAGGAGCTTTTCTTTGAAATGTCAACTCCTAGGTCTGAATACTTGTTATGTGCTACTTCTCTACTCTACTTCTTCACTGCTCTTCTACTTCTTCTTCCAAACTTGGTCCTTGCCACTTGATTTTTGCTTCTGAGTTACGTGGCACACCTATGGGTGTACTTGAGTAAATAGTTGAATGAATCAACTGATCACATATACCGTAAGTTCATCATCCATTCATAGTAGTAAGCGACTTTTTGTCGGAAATTCTGAGCTAGTGAACCTGAATTTGAGTTATTTTGAGTGCTGTGTTGATTAAGTTGCTTTGAGTTAAGCAAGTAAGCGGAGGTGTTTACCACCATTCATACGATAAAATCCTGCAAAAGATCGTCAGGAATCTGTCGTCTGTCAGTATCAGTCAGCCAGTCAAGAAGGGATTACTGATGGGAACATGAAGCAGCTCAAGAATGTTCAATAAGTCCTCCACGGAGTCAGTTATGAGGACAGTGGGAGTCAGGCAGTTTCAGGAAAACACAGGTTGATACTGACTGGGAAAGTAGTGAGTGGGAGCTTAGCTGCTTCAAAAAAGAGAAGTCTTCTCAAGTTTAGATTTATATCTTAAATGTGTTTCAATAAAAAATCATTCCCGTCCCAAGCACTTCCCAGTTAATGATTCTGAAGTCGAGGGAGGGGCGTTTTGAAGGGCTAGAACTTTATGTAAAATCTTCTACTATACCACTTGACCTTATTACGGTCTCTACTTTAGGATATAGTTCCAAGATGAGAAACAGCATTCCTTTCAGTCCTTTCCTGCAGATTATACGTGGACCGTAATGTCGGAAACTGCCCGCTTTGAAACGTTTCCATATAGAAGGAATTCAGAATGAAACAGCTTTTGCTTCCCGGAAAACATCGCCAGTCATTTCGATGATTTCTCTTTGAGCCCCTTTGTTGTTTTCAGAGATGAGCGACGACGATGTTGCGTCATCCGCGCCATTTTTCGCTGGCCTACGCAACGGGCGGAAGCACCCGTTACGTTGTATCATTCAGTTCTCAGTAGCTTGAGTGTTCTGCTCCCATCGACCTCTTCTAGATACCGGTCGATCATCTCGAAAAATTAGCAAAGCCTGTATCTGCTTACTCTTGTTCCGAATTCAAAATGGCCTTTCTCCTCTCTTGCTGCTGAACAGTATCTGCAAGCTCTACAAGCTAACGATGTAGTCTAGCAGCGGTGGACCAGTTGCTGTTGTCTCCACTGTCGCTTGCCTAGTGCAAGGATCGCTTTCTGAATTGAATTTCACCTGCGCTCATTCCTCTCACTTTTCTCGGTTCGGTTCTTTTGTACCGGCCCTGAACGTCTGAGGAATATCGGTCCATCCGATGCTATGCTTTGGGAATATTTCTGAAATGATAGCGAATTGACTCGAGGCATTAGTAACGGTATGCATTGGTCGCGAGTAGGACTTTGGCTGAAGCAGATTGGATCTTACGAATTGCACAAAGGGAAGCTTTTGGAGGAGAATTTCAATCTAGACGTGACCAGGGCTTTGTTAGAGGCGCCACTATACTATTAGTGTAAGTAGTACAAGGGTCGGCTCCTGAATTGGATCCACCCTTTCCCAAAACTTCTTCCTTTTTTGTAAGTTTGTTCATGTTATTCTAGTTCTCTTCGGAGGCCAAGAATGTTGGCCCATTTAGCGCTCTGTTCCAAATATTACCACGCGAATCTCGAGCTTTTTTTGAATGCTACAACGAAACTGAATGCAACTATGGGCATGACCCATTCCACGGCGCGGGTCTATCAGCACTGGTGATTTTTCTCCTCATTTTCGCTCTGGAATCTCTTGAACGCATGTAAAAGTATCGGTCTCCTCATAACAAAGATTTTATCCTTCCAAGAATCTGGAAACTCGTAGAATGTTCCAGTTGATTCAGTTGATTTTCCTGAACTTTCAAGGTGAACCGGCTAGCACATCGTACTGGACAATTGACTTTTTTTTTGTCGCTGCTTGATGGGGCAATAATAAGCACTTCACATTCACTGCGAAAGAAAAACAGACGAACTGTTCTCGGTTGCCGTGCACGGTAGAAAGCAAGACGACAGTTTTCTCCGTATTGTCCAAACTACCAGGAGGGTAAAACGATATAATTACATGAACCATTATCTTTCTCGGCCCAATTGTCTCCCACTTAGGACCGGTAAGTTCGTTTGTGTAAGTACGCGACCTTACTTATGAGTAACGGGTCTAGTTGAGACCTGAGTCAATCGTTTGAGTTCATTCTCGCTGGCAAGTTTGGTACTGGTAGTCAGTTCAGTCAACCATCCGTGACTGTTCACTGTTTCGGTAAGTGTTTTCTTCGAAAGCAGAAGTGGTACTGTAGAGTCGACGCTGAAACAGTAGAAGGACAGATGAGCCTGAGTGGATTCTGGTCCCACATGAAGAAGCTTCTGTTACTGAGCCATCTTCACCCTTAAAGCCGACGAATTACGGCTTCTCAGTATTTCAGCGTATAGATAGAGACCTCTGTAAATTTTGATTCTATCTTTTACAGTAGCCCATGTTTTTCCCCGATAGTAACGGGAACGAGAAGAAAGGTCCTCACATTTACTTGGTCTACTGTTTCATCGGATTAGGAGTTATCCCGCGGAAGCCGGATTTGACATGGCAGGTTCTTGCTTTAGTTGGATTCTCTCCTGGTGGCTTAGAACTACGAGTATGGACTTTCTAGATCTGTACTATGTTGGAGATCTTTTCTCTTTTCATGACCTCTTAGCCTCCTTGTTGCTAACTGGTAGAAGATAGCTATTTTAGGCTAACCAACTGAATTGAAATTGGCTTTCCTTGCGGTTTAAAATGTGAAGTTGAGGTGCTCCGAGATTGTGTGGGAAACAGTCTTTCTTGTCATTGTATCTATTTTTCTCGGTCTCCTTATTAGACCGATCACATTGAATGGGAATGCTATCGTCTTATTCTATTGAAGAGATAGTTGGACAAAAGCTCTGCTCTTGATCGGCCCTAGGTTTTGACCTCTTCATCTCTGGAGAGGCTCAAAGATGGCTTCAAGTTTTTTGACTTGGAAAGTTTACAGCCTATTCCGATCGGTGCTACCGTCTTTGGAATGTGGGTACTGCTGAGGAAAGCCACTGGTGAAGGTGTTGGCCCCACAAAAGTTGGTGGCGCACAGCACAAGCTTGTACCTTTATTTATTTGTAATGTAGGAAGTACGAATGACGTAGAAAGAGGCTTAACCGAGCCTCATTCATTCGGCATTACTGAGAAAGTATTTCAAAGGTTGGCTAAGTTTAAAGGTATGTGACTGTGCTCAGTCGGAGGCGAGTATTTTTCATCTATTCCTCTGAGTGTTTGACTTCAGGTTTTCATCCTATTTGCTATAGTATGAGAAACGCCTGAAGAAAAACACTTCGGCATTATTATTGGTGATCATAAATTCTATTTTCACCAATTTAACGATAGAAACAGAATTTTTATGACGCAATGATCAATGGAACGTGGTACTAGTTCCCTGAAACTCACATAATTCCATAGCTATAAAACCACAGGACCGTCAACGTCACTCCTTTACAACATGAAAAATAATTCTAGGTAGAACCATGAGTGATTTCCTTCGAGTAATTGGTGTAAATCACCGGCGAAATGGGCGTACCTGTTCGGTTGACCCAGTAAGAGGCAATTCAAGATTTGTTTCCCAAACTCAGTAGAATGGGCACCGGTTCTCATTGTCTTAGCTACCCTAACCCCTTCTCTCCCTGCACCTACTTTGGGCATTCATCACGTGATGATTCGGTAAAAAAAGTTGTATACTGTTCCAACAATAATTGGTGAATGGGGAATGATTGGGGAAAGGGCAGAATTTTCAGTGGGTACCGTCCCAAGTCATCATTCAGTAGAGATCAGCCATAAGCAAAACTCCGCCGGAAAACGTACCAAGAGCTCAGATCTAATGGTTTCACCACGCAGCCAAAATCTCTTCTTTATAGTCAAACAGTCAGCCCTTCTTCTCCTTTGCAGTCCCTCTGTCGGGGAGTTCCAGGTACAAGTGTTCACGGAAATTTCGACCGACCTTTCGCCGATGGTTTTGTATAGTGAACGAGCGAAACCGATAGTTTTCCAGTTCCAACCATCGTTTCATTGAAGTCAATTCGTAGAAGGTCGACATAGTCAGTTGGATGCTTTGTTAGAAAGGTTTCCGATGACCTCAACGAGTTCTTTCCTCTTTCGCTGGTTCTTTCACTAGACGTTTCCAGTCATGCGAAACGTCGCCTCGATGTCTGGTCGCCAGCCTCCTAGAGAATGTGACACGCTGCCCTTCTATTCCGAGTATTTTCATTTCTTAGCAATAACTTTCATCTTCTGGGAACCGTACTACATTGGAGGTTCGAAGGTGAAAGTTTAAGCCACATTGCTTGTTAGAAATCGGCAAATTACTGAACTTTTCCTACGGCTGTGCTGGTCCATCCCATGAGTACTAGGAAGGGAGTGCTATTAAAGTCTTCGGGTGTTGTTGACTCCTGGCTTGGGAAGCCGTCTCGCATCCGACACCAAACCGGAATCAAGGCAGGGTTTTGAGTGATATGAGACCTAACCAATGACTTACGGTGGTCAGCCGGTGGTAGTTAGAAGTAGTGTTTTACCCTTCCACGCTGGTCTGGTGCCAAATGAAGGAGATGAAAGGCTTGTTGGTCTAAGCAGATTCGGGATCTATTCTTCTAGCCATACTTGTCGTAGTGCACAAAAGGCACTTCATTTCCACACAGGAAAGCGATAGAGCAAGTCTTTTCAGTGAATTTATGAAACTCCTATTATTTCCGGAATGGCCAGAACTCTTCTGACATCTTCTGGGAATCGTAGTGGCGTTGGGAAGCTTATTTGGGTTAAATAACGGCTTTTGGGTTCAGCCCATGTACAAATCGGTTTTTTGTTCTCCTAGATGAGTCCAGTACCAATTATCCGATCTCGTAAAAGAGAAAGGCTTGATTGGTCTAGGCATGTTCCGGTTCGGGACTTGATCCCCGAACTGTATGCGTAGTAACGGCGCCATTTGACGCTATGCCCTTATTCCTATTCCGTTCCAAAGAAGGCTGAAGAAAATGTAGATGGATCAAGTTTTTGATGCTGACCAGCCTTGTGGGACTCTTCCAAAGCCTTATATTATTTCCAAGGTGAACTTTACCGGTTATAGGATTGGATGATGTATACTGTGCTGCGGTACCATACCCTGAAAAAGTAAGGTCTCAGAAAACAACTTCGTTCGTGGAGGACTTTTCAGAATTGTTTGTCGTTATGTGAACATTTGGGGGCGCTGGAAGCTTCCAACCCAGCCCAAGAGAAGCTGAAATACAAAGAGGATCTGATCTACTTCATCATAACCATATAAAACCCTGTTTTCATGTAGTAGGACAAAAAACTGAAGGCTACCAAATGGACAGTTTTTTCTCATCCAGCTCGTCCTAAACTTGTACTAGAAATGACCATCTATTTCCCATTCTGGCCCGCTTTTTGGAAGTGAAATTTTACGGTAGCAAATCGGATTTTAGAATCGTCATCTAGTCCACAAGGAGTCGGTAGAAATCGCCTACGGAAGACAATTTATAGATTACGGTAGTATTTACCATGCCGAGGGATGAATCTATGAAATGATAGTAAGTAGAAGTTCAACAAGAAATCGAAATCTCATCATCTTCATTCTCTTTGTTTTCAGAGGGTTTTCTGATTCTTTCAGAAATCAATTATAGACCATTCCAGCAGATCGTCGATTCTGATTTGATGCTAAATGCATGGCACAACCGGATGGGAACGACCGTTGCCAGGAAATTAATCTCCCGCTTTCTGAGGCCAATGAACGCCGGGGTTCGCTTCGCTAATGCCCACTATCCGCAGCGATAAGCTTAACGTTCTGCGGAAATTCGCCCGAAATGTTTGTGCAGCAGACGACGTAGGCAGGGCTTGGCTGCACGCTACGCCGCTGCGATCAGACGTATCCACAACGGCAAACATAAGCGACGGGAGGCGCTTTGCGCGATGATTTCCAACTGACAACAACTGACATCACCCTGTCATCGGCGACCGTCTGTCCCCTGATCTGTCCCACTCATTCCCGCAACATTTACTCCTTTGGGAGCAGCACAGGTCGTCCGACCGACAGCTGAATCTGCTCTTCTATTGCCATCGCATATCACGCACCCTTGGCGACCATTCAAGTCCGCAGCCATCTTCGTAAAGCCGAGCCATTCGAAGGGGGAACCTGTTCCTGTCGGCTAGTAATGCATAAAACGCGCTGATCACCAAAGTCTGGTTCATCACCTCAGCAAAAAATTCACGCAACTTTGATTAGCCGCTTTGCTCCTTCCCCACCCCCGACGGCCACTAGTTTCCATCTTCACATTTCCATTTCTCTGAACGTAATCTTTGCTCGATCTTGTGATCTCTCCGAGAAATCTCAGTCAGATGCTCCTACTTCAATGAGTGGTATGATTGGTCTACAGAAAACTATCCTGCTGACCTTTGCACTTCTCTAGTAGTCGCTCTTCAGTGCGCTGGATTGGGATTTCTTTCCGTGAGCCATTAAGCATTTCTCCTCAGGTAGTTTCTTGTATGGGGTTCTATTTCAGTTGTTCTACCTTGCAGCATGTCCGTGGCGATTGAGTGCTAAAATTCAAGGGCCTTTCATTGTAATACCTTATCCTTGATTTTTTTACCCAGAAGATTTATTCCTTTCTGAAGTGATTTCTGGTTTTGTCACATTAAGCTTGATTCATGTATTGGGGTAGTGGATTCAGCGGATTTGTGGATCTATGCACTGGACTTTGCTTATAGGTATTTTAGGATACTTATGTTAGTGGTAGAGGCTAGCTTCACTTAGGCTGGAATCCATCGAAAATTCCAGAATTTGACAGTGTGTTCGTGAGATAACGGCGCTATTTTCCCTTATGCTTCCGTTCAATGAAATCTATCGGTTGATCAGGCAGACGAATGTCGCATTCTTTGAAAGGACCTAAGTACCCACTTCTGGTGAATTACCTACGGAAGTGCTAGCTTTGAACCTGCTGCCTTTCGGCGATTTTTAGTTTACTGTACTATCTTATTGCAAAACAGTTCCGAATCCATTCCTCCGTTAGACCGTCTGACGGATGCTGGGGTCGCTGTCATAGCCGTTCCTCTGAATTTTCCCTGAATCACTTTCACTGATATACATCTATATCAGTCATTGCCTCACAGTTGGCCGTCATTCAAGGGGTATGGATAAAGCTTCCCCAACCCTCAACTTTATGTAGAGATTCGAAAACACCTTCTTAAAAGCTACGCGGAGCAGCATGCATCTGCGTCGAAACTCGTCCAATTGGCCACATTGAAAAAATCTTGTTCCATCGTGCTACCATTGAAATGCAGAATGAATTTTTTAGGACGTTTTTTTGTTAAGCTTTCAAACACGCTCTGCCCGAGAGAATTTCTGACCAACGAGCTTGTGTTTTGCCAAGGAAGAATTTGAGGGAGCTTTTCTATGGGCCTTCTAGGCGCCCATACCAGTTAGTATTTTTTGTAAGGTGACGTGATGGCAAATGTGCAGGTGTCGTAATTGCTAGTCTGGGTTTATTCATGATTTGCGATCTTACTTTCTAGCGTTCTCAGCAAGTAATTTCGAGGTAATGGAGAGGTACAGCGCGGAGTATGCAGGATCCACTTTCCACCCTCCTCTCCACTAACCTAGCTACTTTTCTGTAGTGGATTAATGGAAACTAGTAAGTGTGTCATGCCATTAAGAACAGTATGCGGAAGCGCCCATTCTGTGCCCGCAGCAGTTGGGCTGGTTTTTCCTTAACTAGTTGCCTATGAAAGTAACATCTTCAAGTGGTGATATGTGTGTAACAAGATTCATGAATGAAGCTATGGGCATTTACATGAAGCTTCGCTCTTTTCCTGAGTATCAGAGTCAGTATGAACTGGTTCATTGTGAGGAGACAAGCATGCCATTAACTAGTAAGTGGAAAGGTGAAGAGTAAAGAAAAAATTACTCAGAGACAAGGTGGAAGGTCTTTACTATCGTCTTCTACTTCTGAATCTCAAGGAAAACCGGGGCAAGGCGGCTCCACAGCCAACAAAACCTGCTACGATTCCTGGGAAATGGCTTCCGTAGTGAAGGCAAAAACATTCTTATAAAATCAGGGGGCTGGATATTAGAGGATAGATGGAAAGCATTTTTAAGTGGACGCTAAATAACTAGTTATGGGATCGGATCTCTATCCAGGTGAGCCTTAGCTCTGGTGCCCCAATGTCGGCTTTTCTGGGATACTGCCTGCTTGGACGTCATCTTCTTCACGTCATTTTTTTCGTTCATATAGACATTTAAATGCTCTGCTTTTGGGAATGGACTGGGCTTTGAAGCGCACCCAAGGGGAATGAGTAGTGCCATTAGTTTGGGGTACGTATGTGGTAAGAAAGAACCGGAACGAGTTTGTACTTTGAATTTATGGTAGTGATTTACGGTGTACGACGGCTATTCTTGGCTTCTTTTAAAAGTTAAACCAGGATGTCAAAGCTGCTTCGAATCCAAAATGGTCATTGGCGTTACGGGGTGAGGTTACAAGCTCCTACTCACCACATCGTCCTCTTGTTGTATTAGAATCTTCTACTGTAGTGGTTTCTTGCTCACTTCCTCGCATGAGTACACATGCGACCTGATGAAAGGGATGGCTATAGCGAAGAAGAAAATTTTGATTTCAGAGATTTGGTCGAAAGACTTAGTAGTGTTTCGATGTCACAAATATGTCAGGGAGAGAGTTTATTCGTCGAATTACTTCAGTAGTCTTCAGACCTTCGAAGTTTGACTGCTGCTGTTGTATTGCTGTACCAGGTGGCTTCGGATGTGAATCAAATTGTAGCTCGGTAAGAGCAAACAGTTTTCAGATTCTGCAAAAAGGCTCGAGGAAGAATCGTTTCTGTGAAGGGGTCTAGGGGACCAGTCGATGAGGTTAGGCACTGCTGTCTCGCTCATTTCAAGGTTATTACACAATCACCAACAATCTTTTTTTGCTGTCCTTAGACCTTTTAGGTCCACCAGTAGCTTAAACTTCTTTGCAAACCGTCTTCCCATCACTCCAACTTTGTTGGCATATGGGGTGGAAAAGTGTGAGACAGGCCATTAGACGGGAGTGTACTGTGGAACATTTGAAGCCCGAGCTCATTTCCCCTCTTGTTCGTTTGCTTAATGATGGTTCGAACACCTTCATTAAGCCGTCTTGAACAAAGTTCATTTCCTGGAATCGTCTCGAAGGCGGTTTTTGTAGAGTTTTTCTAGAATGGACCATAATGGACGCTCTCTTTCTACCTTCGTAGGGCAATGATTTGGAGTGTGCTGGCGTTAACCTTCCCCCTTGGGTACTGTCTGGCCCGCTGTGAAGATCCATCGCATGTAGTTTCGCCATTTCGAGGCTCCTGTGAAGGCTGAGGCCGAAACGTTAGCTCAATAAAGTTTGCAATCTTGGGAGCTAGCACACTCACGAGTCAACGCCTTTACTGCCTTAGATAAGCTAATAGCCAAGGTGAAGTAGATATCTGAGTTCTACCAAGGGCAGGCTACCTTTCTTCACTGTTATCTGGTTTGGTCACAATATTTAAAGCTTCTCAAAGAGGAGATATATGGAGTAAGAGGCCTCTCCTCTTGAGGGTCACGCTGATTGGGTAGATTACGCCCTCATCAGAGATGGAGCGAAAAACTCTGACGGTGACATGCTCAGATTAGCGACGATACCTCGGCCTTTTCGGTACGAAGCTTATTCTCAATTGCCTTACACAGCGCGTTGAGCTTGCCGAAACCAATTCCCACTAAGTCACACTCCACAAAAATTCCGCCAACAATTTTTACAACATATCACGAACTGCTATTTTCCAGTTATCCCCAGTTCCACCACCGCTGTTTTTCGATAAAATACGGGAATATCTGCGATTCTGCAATGAAAATTTTATGTTCTGCGTGTTTACGATGGAACAGTGTTGAGAACGATTTAGCAGTTCATTGACGTCATCGGAGGGGAAACATCGAACCACATAGAGACGTTCCTGATTCAACCGTAAAGATGCTGTAATGAAACGAATCGGTCGACATAAGAACAAATCCCAGCATCGTCATGTACCGTGGTACGAGGAACCTGAATGGGCACTGTAACCCGATCCGATCATCATCGGATATGATGGTGCAGCAAGTGATAGATGCCATAATGTGCCACTTTTTGCGCGAATCCCATCGATTCCTACAGTAGTGTCGCTCGAGCTCCTTGTAGATGGAATGGCATCACAGGGGTGGAGCAGAAAATTCATCTCGACTCAACTTTGAATGGGACGGAGTTTGTCCGTAACGGGCGGGTGTGGTTGGGATTTCGATGACGGTGTGAGCAGGATCATGTAGAATGAACATCATGCTACTTTTGCGCTCAACTGAAGAAAATCTCTGAATGCTGCAGCTGTGTCGGAATCGAGAAATTGGCAAAGAGAGCAACCTAGTGAGAGTCGGGCAGTGAAAAGTTCGCTGAGCTTCCTGTAGTTCTGTTCTCTCGTTGTTTATATAAGAGAACAAGGGCTGGAACCGAAGGACCAGAAAGTGACTTTCTACTAGGCCGTAAGCTGGTGGATTCAGCGGTTGGAGCACGTTGTGTACGACGCCAAAGATTGCAGCATTCAGGTTGTTTTTCGGGCGTCTAGTTTCCTTGACGCAATACAGTGTTGGTCAGACTGCAGAGTCTATTGATGACCTCTGGAGGGCTGGGAAAAGAACTGAACTCTCAAACTGCGCGTATGGTCCGTTGAACAAAATTGACGAGATGTAGTACGTGTCTGCCGCTATCCATCGCTTCTTCGAAATTTCTTTCATTGAAGAAATTCGTGACTGACGGCGAGAAACTGCGTCTCTTCGTCAGGCGCATCTGGAAGCTATAGTTGGTGGATGTCGAAGGGAAGACAAGGTAGAATTAAACGACCTGGAAACGTTTTTGTTGAGATGGTTGGACATGAATGGAGACGCGTACTTCAGAGTGCTGCTTTCGTGGAGCACCTCAACTCCCAGTACGTTCGCTGCCAGCAAGTGGGTATCACGATGGTTCAGTTTCGCATCTCACACTCACGGAAAGGTGGGAATTCACTGTCATTCGGTATACTCGCCGAGCAATTCACCCACGGGGCATCAAAGTCCTGCCCTATGATCCCCATGGTCTCGACCCGATGCCTTCAGCTTTCCAGTAGTTCTGCCTCCTCTTGAGGACAGTTTTTATGGAAAGAACTTCAATGACAAGGAGCTTTTCGGAATCCTTCCTAATTCAGAAATCTTTGCAACTATCTCTAGTGCCGACTATCTTGAAGCATTGGACTTGCAAAAATTCGCGCACGAAGTATCCTACAACCTCCAGCAGCTCAGTATGGATGACTGACCCTAATAGATGTGGACTTGGTTGGCCTAGGAAACGTCCATAAAGTGCGCTCTGCGAATTACGTCCTGGCTGGCTTGCTCTTAATTCACAGTGAATCTTGGCTTTGACTGATGATGTTCCGCTTCGTAGTCAAGGGCGACTTCGAGCTGGCCACTCCCTTTTTTGATGAACTCAAAACCTCGAACTGCCCAAAATTTCTCTCCAAGAAACCACTAACAAAGGTTGACAGTTCTCGTTCCGGTTGTCCTTTCACGATCTCTCATTTTTTTCAGTGTGTCAAGGTGACAGACCAGTGGAATTCCATTATCTTCTCCTTTCACTTCTCCATCTTTTCCCAACACTTCCAAGTGTTAATTACCCACAGTTGTTGCGTACGCTGTGTTTGTTGGATTTGTATCTCTTTTAGTAGCAGCTTTAACCTATTTTCAAGCATCCTTAAATTGAGTCATGAGTTGACTGCACCCCCTCCCTTGTGAGGGTCATCACCCTAATGGGGAATGATCTAGTGGGTGAAAACAAATATACGAAACAAAGCTGTTCTCACTTGCACCCCAATCTTTATGGTCACCTCATCAGCTAATTTTCAATGCATTGCAATGACTATGGTGGCCATTGTTACAGTTTGGAGCATATTTTTTGTGCAGACTGTTTGAGGCCTACCATTCGGCTGTATCAAGGAGACCCTCCTTTTCAATCAGGGTGGGTTCGGGGTAGAGGGATCCCCTCCAAAGACATTGAGAAGAGATGAAGAAAGCATGTGGGATGATTATTAGCTCAGTTGGTTCTTTCGATATGTTTGTTTAAGTTCTTTCATTAAAGTTATTAGTTTTCCAGACAGTAATTTCATGCATTTGGAATGAATCCATAAGTATCTGTTCCACACTTTTTAGAGTACATTCAGTGAAGTCGGGTATTTCCAAAGGGTCACCTTTCGTGCCTGACTTAGCGGTGGGCGGTTGTTCGTACACATAAAAGTTGATTTCTTCAGCAACATGGCTCACGCTGATCTTGATACCCTTTATCACCCACGTATTCCCCCACTTTTCTCATTTTCAAAGTCTTTTCCCTCTCATACTTATGGCCAGGCTAGGTCTTGATGGAAAGTGTTGCGCATATAATTCCGAAATTGTCAGAATTATATCTTTGATTCTTGCCTTTACTCTTTGAGACCCTCATTTTTACTTTCTTACAGTTAACGGGGTAAAAATACACTCATAAAAGAAGGACCTGGCTATTTTAGAGTATGTATGAAGACTTGCAAAATAGCACAAAGGTATCGACTATCTTCACATCCAAAGACTAATGTATAAGTTAATAGGAGAGGGATACCTTCTGAGAAATTGAATTCAATTGAAAGAATAGTGCGCTCCAGTTCAAAACAAAGGAAGTTTATTTTGAGACCCTATTTCAAGGCTTCAGAAACCTGTGAGCTAGCACATTCTTCCCTTTCGGGTAGTTTTGCAGTCCATGTCACGTTTCATCCAATCCGTGAAGATACTGAGATTTATCGCCTCAACATCGGTATCGAACTTGAATATAATTCATCTTGAACGTATTTAAGAGGCGATTCCTGTCAGTGGGCTATATCGACAGTGATAACCACAATGGTTCAGGGTAGCCTATTTATCACGGGAACAAAAGTGCAGACCCAGGAAAAAATGCAAAGAAACAGACAGCTCTATTTTCGACTTGGTTTCACCTAGATTTTCACTGCTTTTGGATGTGTTCATTATCGTCGTGAACGAAATTGTGAACACTAAAAACGAGAAGATTTCATAGAAATCCGGATTGAGGAGCGTAACCTGTAGAACTTCTGCGTCCGATTCTCTTAAAACCGGAGCGAATGGGAAACCGTTTCATACTGTGATTCCATTCAGGTTTCCTAGGCTGGAATGGTTTTTTAAAGAAATCGGGTTTCGGACTAATTATCATTTTCAAGAACCTGAGAATGGTACGAGCTCCTGATCTGCAACTCATCCGGTCAATTATCCTAACGCTCGCTCTGTACGAGTTGCAAGTTTCCTATAAAGCTCATATGCAAGAAATCCCCTTCTCACTAATCTCCTTATCACTCCAAAGCTGAGCAACTGAACTGAATGAGTGGAAAAATAATGTGAATTTACGCCAGTCATTCACTTCTGTGGATATTTTTCGAGATAGTATTTCGTTGCCTTCTGTCAGGTGTAATTCATTTGCTCTGGTTGCCCATTCGGATGGAGGGGTTGTCGATGCTGATTGAAGCGCAGTGTAACGACTACTTGAGGAAAATTTTAGTTCTGAATTTAGTTAAGGTGCGTCTGGGTGTTACACTGGGTTAGCTGCAGTTTGGTGAAAGTCGAATGTTCGAAAACCATCACAATCTGTTGGTGTTCGCATATCTCCGATCCTTTCTACATTCTACATGCCACCATTTTTTAGTTCTATCCAGCATGTCCCGGCCCCGACCAAGGTGACAGAGAGTACCCTTCTTGTGATAGCGCATAACGAAGCGTCAAGTTGAGAATTTCGCTGAGATCGGGACCTCCCTATTCGATACCAGGCCCTTTAGTGCACTACGCATTCAGAGTAATCACTATTCTAAATGACTATGATCATCCATGAGGTTTCAAAAGATAGAACATTTCGTTATTGTTTAGGACGTTCCTGGCGCGGCACCACGGTGCCCCCTACTGCCCTCAAATTTTATTCAGGCCAGCAAAATTTAATTGCCCTGCCTAGGTGTAATTGGTGCGAAATGAATATTAAGTTGCTATGATGACATGTTCAATTCGCGAACAAAAAGTGTATTTTGTTCCACTTAGTGACCTTTTTTCGAGATCACCCCTCATTTTCGCAAATTTGTCTTCTTGAAGTATGGTAGTATGACTATTTCTCTCGTCCACTTCCCCCATGTTCATTCCTTTCATCCTCATCTCAGATGACATATCATATCATCAGTTAAGAAAAGAAGTATTATACACATCAGAAGGTATCGCTATCACCTATACGGTCAGGAGATGGGGTTTAGCCTGAATTAGTAAAGTCCATGCTCGCTCGACCCCTTCCTTTGTGATAGGCTAATCTGAACGGATTATCCCTTTGGCTACTATATATTTCAAAAGTCTCATTCCAATGGTCATATCATAGAGTTGCGAACTTAATTTAAAAAAAAAAGTCTGATGGAAAAGGAAATGTGTAGCTTCAAATCTGAGAGAGTAGGAGAGAGGCTTCTTCCTTGGCGAGCGCGCTGAATGAAAGTCGCTAATTGAAGTTGATCCATTGCTTTTCCTGTGGAAGCAAAACCTCACTCTAGGTGGTAATATTATTACTGGTTCTACGGTAAGCATACTGCTGCTAACCATAAGTTACGTTGTGGTAAAGAAGGCAGTCGTCCAGAATGGAATGCTAAACAGCTCCTACTGAAGATGCTGTGAGCTGAAAGTTCTGGGCAAAGCGCTTTAAGAAGCTTGGCGTTTTGCCAACTGGAGCTTCGGAAAGGCTGAATTGATGAGATCAATAGAAATGCCCTTAAAAATGCACTAATAGAAAAATGTAGCGTTCGGTGCTGATCCACCTCTTTTAATAGGCTTCAGTTGGAGTTTCTACGAAGAGAAGCAGCTCCAAGTTTCCTGAAATATGAGAGAAGCAGCTGCAGAAGTCTCCTCAAGGCAGAGAAGCAGCTTCGGGTAGAAATTTGCATGTAAGTACGCCCGCTGAAGCTTTGCATCTCTTCATTTAATTTCCAATTTCTGCATAATAAATAGTTTCGCCCATCCACTCTCCCATGCAAAAGATTCATCATGGGATCCGCTCGGCAGTCCATCTCCTGTCTTCTCGTGGTTCTATTCCGCAGCGTCAATTT
The DNA here is from genome assembly GCA_900617895.1 of Haemonchus placei. Classification (NCBI taxonomy): domain Eukaryota; kingdom Metazoa; phylum Nematoda; class Chromadorea; order Rhabditida; family Trichostrongylidae; genus Haemonchus; species Haemonchus placei. The sequence goes on along the minus strand of UZAF01016121.1, from coordinate 131,469 downwards.
GTTCTTGTTGATCTGAAACATATTGTCTAGGCCTGAATTGTTATCAGTAAGGATTTGGATGGGTGTAACTCTCATTTGTACCCCCACGAGTTTCAAGGCTGGTCTATGAAACCCAAAGAAACGAATCTATGTTGCGTTCCTGGTCAGCAGGCGGATTTACGAGGAGTTTGCTGCCATCTGACGGCTCAGTTGATCGGTAGACCTTTTCACTACCTTCTTATAATGACTTCCATTGGAGTCATGGACAAAAGCTGTTCAGGCGTTCCTTCGAAACGTTCTTTGAGCGAAACCTCTGAACAGGTACGGAGATCGGGCCCATGGATGGTCACAAATGGCGTCAATCATGGCGCCATATTGTATCTTACTCATCTCCCCATGCATTGATTTCTGGGAACTATTCCTAGAGGTCGTCAACTTTTAGGAATTCATCAGAGTGATTTGAAAAATTTAATTAAAAAAACTATACAGTTGTATACTATGTCATTTTACTGGGACCTAATTTAGCTTGGGACTTACTTTTTTTATATGGGAGAGCGCGCCTCGGGGTGAAATACGTTGCAACCTTGCCACCATAAACATAAAATATTTGTTCACTTTTTTATCTATATCAATATGTACCAAACGCTCTTATAAAGAAGTTCATGACAAACTGCCGTTTCCCTTTTTTGTCTTTGCCAGTACCATATTTGCCTTTTTTCCGAAGATTCTTCTTGCAATGCTATGAATTCTTCATTTTTTGAAACATGTTTTACTGACTTTTTTATTTTCTTTATCAATTCGAAATACCTTAAAAAGCATAGAAAATGATAGAACCAAAGTTTTGCTCGATGACAAGTAAAATTTGGAAAACTTGCTCGAAACTGGTTCCTAAGACAACATATTTCTCGTATTCACTGAGTTATGGTCTGCTAATGCGTTGGAGCACGTATGACATAGCCGACATCATTGGTTTTCGTGTAAAATTCCATTTGAGCAGGGGCGGTTGTTGTGTCTCTCTTCACAGTCTTCAACGAATTCCAATGTGATTGATTCTTTCGTGCGAACGACCAAGCCTTTTGCAGTCATTCTTAGCCCCTGGCAAATGTTCTTTTCTCGGATTCCTCTAGTTCGACATGGATTTTCATAAAGTCGCATCGAATGGGTTTGTCAGCACATCGCTACCCCGGAGCTTCACTATGTAATGATAACGAAGTTGGGCAGAAATGAGTGGGCAGCACACGATTTTCCAATGTGCATGTTGCATAAATTTTGATTGTTTTGATGGTTGTATCATCCACTCTCTCTTATTTTTTTCCTCCCTGTCTTTACGGATATTCTCATGCGCCATGTATTCTTCTATTGTTCAATGTTAGCGAAAATTCTTGGAAGCACATGGGACCTCTGTAAAAGGAATCGTAATAGGGTTCTTCGGAAATAAATAACGTTCATTTCAAAGGTTCCGTCTTACTCAAGAAATGGGAACGTGTTCAACTTGCATCGAAGCGATAGAATATAGGGCTATCCCAGGCAGGAATCGATCCTACGAACCACGCGGGCGCGTTATTTTGCCACTGCCCCACCTCACATCTCTTCTTGCTCTTCGACCTTTGTCTCACTGGAAGGCGGGGTCCTCTCTTTTGTGTATTGATACCACTTTTCCCGATTAAATGCGTGCTCAGAATGAAGTCCAACTATTTTAAAATCCTCACGCAAGATTTCAGGGCTACTTCTACTCTTACTGAACCCCAATATGAATCTTCCTGTCGTTATATCTTGTCCATTTTTTCTCGGTTTAATAACTCAAGCCACTGGAGTAATGTAAACGTCATGTACTATTGCCACTATTTCAGGATACCGGCCGTCCAGTGAGCATGGAAACAAGGGGCGCCAGACGTCCGGAAACAGTGATGCAGTTGGCCAGAAGATTTGGAGAAATCGGAGCTGCCCAGGTTGAATTGTTTCGGAGTCATCTTTGAAGGCATTAGAAAAATTTAATAGGTTGTGCTTCTAATGGGAGTATAGTTGGGTTGGCTTTGAAAGAGAGGAGACGATTATGGCTGTGTAACGGCGAAAGGTACTCAAAAATGGGCGGAGATAAAGGTCAAGATATGCTCAAGCCCGCCTTCAGGAGTATGCGTCCGCTTCCAGTACCAATCAAGCCCAGCTGAATAGAGTTGGGAAATATACGGCAAGCAAGAAATGAATGCCGAACTTTTTAGAGCTCCCTGTATGCGGTACGCTATCGACGGGCTTCTGCTTTTTCTCAGTGGCTGGGTTGGAAGCAGTACCAGTTTTCACTCAGCTAAGGCTTTCATCAAAGTCTAAGTGAGCATAATTCCAACCCTTTCTTGGTGAGGTAGATAATTAGGCAACCCTACATCATCAGCCCTAAGAAAAACCACTTAGGTAGGGGCATGGGTAGCTATTTGACACGGGATCCTCGTTCCCACGTATCCCAGTGGTGTTCGGCCTTTTGAAAGTTGCCGATCCTCTGGGCTGTTTCGAAAAATATTCGTCATTGTTGAATAATTCATACACAGGGTCAGGTGCATCCGTAAATAAAATTGTGTAGTGTATAAATAGTCGAAACTTTTGAATCTTTCCAGTTCGCAACTAAACTACTTTCTAGACGACAGAACTGTATCAGCCCGACCTGAGTATGCTATCGATAAGCGTACGATTTCAGCAAAATGATGTACATCGTTCAAGAAATTCCCTTTTGGACGGTAAAGAGAACGCAAGAAATGTCGGACAGTCGAAAAGTGGACCGTGCACGCCCGTGAAAACAGGTACGTAAAAAGTTTCCCGTGACTGAAGTTGCTCTAAAACTCAACCTCCCACACTTACTAGGCCCCATGTACTGAATTGATTATTGATTACACGCGCGCGTAATCAATAGCCATCTGATGGGATGCAAACGTTCATCAATCTTGCCATTCAGAGCCATTTTATACCTTAAATAAGTTAGTTTAGAGGATAAATTCTTTGCTGCTTGAAACGGAGGTTGGTAGGAACAAGTACTGTTACTATCACCGGGAGTTTTTTCTGGATCATTTCCCCTATCAGAGATAATACAAATAATTTATTTTACTAATTGTCTTGACTTGTTGTTCCTGGTAACTACTGTTTTTCATCGCAATTTTCCTCGATCGGAAATGGCGCAAGGGTGACTGGTTATGGGCAAAACGCCTAGTCTCAGACGGGCCCGGAACTCACAGTCTTGCTTCCCGTGCTCTTGCTTCCTGTGTTTTCTGAACACAGTGCACTTTCTCCCTGATATTATCAAAATCCCGCTTGCCCTCGATTCCTTGAAAACCTTTACTTTTGATAAATATCAGTGATACTTTGTTTACTAGCACTGCCTGCAGCCGCTCCCAGTTGTTTGAAAACAATGAACTCTGAAAAAATATTTGAACAATTGTCGCAGCCGTAGCTAGTCTTTTTAAAAATATGGGACCGGATGCGACATTAGGGCATACTCGTCGCGTGTTGTTCCCTAATGGGTTAATGGGCTGGGGATGGATTCCGACAAAGGAAATCTGTAACAGTTCGTTTGAGTGGACGATGGGCGTTCGCTGTAGATTATTTGCTACCCATTGAACGACCACACAGTATTTCTCTAGAAATCGAAAAGTACATAGTCGTCTCACTCTGTTCGACCAAGTTTTTTTGGAAAGGGATCAATTGGTTTCTGATAGTAGCATATTCAACGAAGACAACCTTTAAAGTTGGCATTCATTGTGAACCCTAATAAGAATAACTTGGTACCTTGAGCTCAACTGCATTGGTGTGTGATCATGACCCTTGTTTCGTGGTGTATTACTCCTGCAGAGCCAGCTGATCCACATGGGTATGTCCTGGCGCTCGTTGTCAAACACAGTGAATGGTTAGATTGAGTAATTCCTGCTTTTTTGTATAAAGCCTAATAGTAAGCGTGATATAAACCCAAAAAAAGGGTAAATTACTTTCGGGGGGTTAGCGTTTCGAAAACAGTTGGTCCATTCCGAAGTTCTTAAAACATTCACTGCTCCTAGGGTTTCGAAATAGGTTTTTATGGGCTTGTGGGGCAGGCGGCTTGCATAGTTTTCGAACGTTACTACGAAAAAATTAACAGGTGACGAGCGTGCAAGCCATTTTTTCTCGCTCTTCCTTCTAGCAGGAAGCTGAAGTCCTCTGCTAGTCGTGCATTTTGCGCTTCATCTCCCACTCTTCAAACTTTTGTCAAATCACGGAACATCGTTGTTATTCGGGGAGAAACAGGCGTCGAACGTGATCGTTGCACAGCGAACGGGCAGAGAAGCTTAACTACCTCAGCTTAAATGAGAGCTGAGCCGTGGGAAACTTTAGTAAAAGGTAACAAAGATAAAAAACCGAGCTGTTTTCAAGTGATGTGTTGATAGAGGACGAAGGATAGACTCTTTCGGTCTACATCAATCCTCATTCTCGGGGTGCGTCCCTACCTATCTCGGGATACCACTCAAAATCGCAGTGGAATTTTGAATGCATATGCAGCCTATATAATGGCTTGCAGTGGCTATTCGATGCTCAAGTCGGCGCTTTTATCCTCCCAGACGAGTGTAACACTAATTCATCCACCCATGGAATGGTAAATTAGCTAGCCCTGATGATAGGTATCAAAGCGGAGTTCATCCCTGGCCGACATGTGGATGCGATATTCCAGCACCCAGTCTCTACACATTTTACTCGCACTTTCTGACATTCTTCTCCTGGGTAGTTTGGCCTGAGCTGGAGCTAGAAAATCAATTTTCCTTGACATTTATGAGGAACTAAAAAGAACTTTATTCATGTAGTCAGTCTCATCAGATGCTCATGGATGCATGAGACTTGTCAGCCGGAAATAACAGGCTGAACAGCGCTCTATCATCTGCCAATGGCTTTTTTTCGGAAAATCACAAGATCCGCCAGCTGCTTCCGATTTTCGCGTTTCAAAAAGTAGCAGGATCCTCTTCATATTCTTCTCGGTAGCCCACACCACGAATCCAATGGGAAATAAATAGCTCATACCAAGAATCAACTGAAGTCCGAACATTTATAACGACCTTTTTGTTTCACTCAAATGTGAGTACGCTGCGTACGTTCAGCCATTTACTTTTCCAAAAACCTATGCCTTTGATAAATGACCCACATGATGTTCCCCTACCAAAATATTGATTTCCGATTTTTGCATAATTTTTGCAATTTTTCTTAATGTGCTTTTTCAGCATATCAAGCATCAGAGCGAACCCTCGGTGGGATCGCCAGTTTGAGATGCGATACTCGTGAGTAATTCAGTTTTTATGAGATTTTCCGATAAGCGAGGAAGGCTGGACAAGGAACTTGTGCCAAAAACTAAATATGTTACTCAAAAAAGAAGGAAAATACTAAGATGGCCAAAAATTTCAAATTTGATCATTCTCAAAAAACTGAAAGGCTTCCCTCCCAGACGCCGATGAACAAAAACATGGTGGAGCATATTCTTTCCATATTGTGGGATGGTGGAGTCGCTCTGAGAACTTCTCCAACTCTCTGGCGTATATCCCAAATCAAAAGAGTAACAATCACTCAGTGGCTGGTCCCTATGCGCCCTAAACCCTTACCCTCCCCATTCAGTCATGAAAGCAGCCTTGAAGAAACCGGTAGAATAGCTTTGAACAAAGTTCTTCTTCAGGTCGTTTCAAACTTTTCCTCTGTGTGAACCCCTCTTGCACGTGATCGCTCCATTGCCTCCATGGCCGGCTCATGTTTCTTTGTCCCGAACACAACCGCTACATGACCTTGTGACTCCCGCCAAAGACAGGAACTTTGAGTTTGACCGAGGTGGAACATCTGCCAAGAGGCTATGACAAAGGTGTCCTGGAGACAGTGGGCCGGCACCGGAATTCCCCTTAGTTTTAGGTTGTCTATGGGTAAAATCGAGACAATATTTAAAATTTCGACAAATCAAATAAAAACTGACCAGATTATTTGGGCTGGGTCCAACTCAACGAGGGGCATCTGAAGACAAATAAACTGGTTCCGTGCCTTTCTAATTGGATTGACGGATAAACGATCAAGTGTTTGGCATTGACAAATGCCGTTCTGAAAAGCATTCATCTAGTTGTTTTCCATTCGGAACTGTGACCTTCGATTGCGGATGTGGGCCATAGCATCCGAGCTTCAGCCTATGTACGAGCTAGTGCTTTGACTCTTCTTGTTAGGTCTAATACCACTTGGCCACTAGTCGGGAGGAATGAATGGAGATTTTAGTTGGCCTGGGCAGGGTTTGGGATCATGCGTGTGGCAGCGGCACTATGCGAAAGTAAGAACCAGCCTCCAACCCTTCTCTACCGGAAATCTTGTTGGTTTCAGTGTTGGTCAGTCCCATTTTGGGACCCGCCATGCACCCGACTTCACTGGAAAGTTTCAAGGTCTTTGAGTATATGCACAATAAATTGAGGAAGCCAGGCTATGTACTATTTTAGCTTCTCTCACGTGCTTGTTCTCAGTGATCTCATATCTCGCGAAGTGTAAGGCATGATGGGTTGGCTGAGGTTTGATCCCTGGTGACGTGTGTGACAGCGATGACACTTCTCAGTGACTCATATCCACCTGTTAGATAAATAACTAAACACATAGGAAAACAGGTTGGAAATCAGATGCCTCTTGAAAACTTCATAAGAAACCCTCTCCTAATGTGAATGCCGAAGTTTCCCTTCCAAATGATGCCAAGGACAACAATTTGGCGGCAGGCTGATGATCACATGTCCAGTCACCTGCAATCAACTGAAGGAATTCGATGATTCGGAACTTGGGAGGTCTCTAATTAACATCGTTTCTGGGAAATTTGGATGTTTCCGTTCCTGCACACCACAAAAACCCCCAGTCATTCCCAGATGGTCCTTTTTCTTTTCGCTCAAAAGTGATAGTGATTTCATTCCTTCCCCACTCTCTGTGAGGCTTCTCTGTCACACCTCGACCCCTGCATTCATAGTAAACTTGACAGATGCTCCGGCGATCATATAAATCGTCACTCTCATTGTTTACCATCTTGTCACCATTTTATAGTAGTTGTAAGGTAGAGGGTTTAAACATTGCGCTGTAGTGCGCGTACTCGCGCCTATCCCGTTATTACAATGACGCCGGCGGTGGCAGTCTCGTCTTCGGCTGCTGCCACTTGCCCCCCTCCCCTCAACAGCATATGTCTTTATCCTGGCTGAATCTCGACTTTTTCCTCGCAACTGGAGGTTGCTTAGGGTGTCACGAGTGCAGGATCTCTTCATTGTCCGTAGCTGACTCTGCCCGGCGACGTTAACGAGCCAGAAAATCTTTTGAGACGCTTGAATTAATCCCTTTGACCGATTTGTAGAGACGGACATTTTTTTTCTCCCTTCCTCTATTCCTCCCAATTGTTCGACTCACAAAACTTCACCAATAGGTTTCCTGCAATATCCAGTGCCTCATTCCGAACCTCGTTCCTTGGAGTTATAAAGATTTATGGAGGTTTTTCCTTTTATTCCCCCATAGCTTCTCCAAATGGAACACCTATTTGCATCTGAAAGTAATCCGTGCTTTCTTTTCGATAACCCTGAGTGAAGCCTAACGTCAAGGAGTATTATTCGCCCTTGAAATTTCGGATTTGAGATCTTTCCTCTTCCTCTTCCTCACTCTCCTTTAGAGTTCTTCAGGGCTTGAGGGGAGGTGAAGGGAAAGGAGAGAAGGCTCATCTAATTTGCAGTCATGGCTAATTTGGAACTCGTTCACAAGTAGGAAGTCCTTGGCGTTCCTCTCAGCAGAATTTGCAGACTGATGTCATTTTCTAGTAAAAGGCAAGACCTTTTGAATAGGGAATCCATAAAGTCTCGCTTTTGCTGCAACTTTTTCAGCCCTGAACTTACCTTTGCATGAAAATACTGTATAATTAGTTAGGGATACTGTATCGGGATTTTTTAAAATTTTATGTGTATTCATTAAAAAAAAGGTCGTATAGCAGTTTTTCTGAGCTTTTTGCCAGTCATTTCAACTTTGTTATTGTTTGATCGGCAATTTTTGTGAATCATAACGATAAAAATGATGATGTTTTCTTTTGAGCGGTGGTGTAATATCGGAAATTCTGAGAGCATTTTGAGGGCCCCGTTATTGTCCTATCACTAATGAGTGTTTATTTTGGTGATTCCAAGCGCTCACCATCTGGTTTGACGGCAAGTCGAAGGCGCTTGTTGTTCGGCTCTGAACACAATGTCAAAGTTCAGTTTCCGGAATTTATGTTGTTAAGCAGCTCGGATAACATTCTTTCGCCTAACCTCTTAACTTTCGTCAAACAGTGACTCAGTGATGATACTGTTTTGTGAATTTATGAGATTGTATTTCCTTTTTTTATTTGTTTTTTTTTGGCAGTTTTTTGGGTCTCATTAGATATTTTTGGGTAGATACCCATGAACCTCATGGAACACGTTGGAGCAAATAGGCTTTTAATCGGTCCTGTGGTCCTGAGTAGAAGTCAAATGGTAGGCGCACACTGAGGGGAATTTTAAACGCTCTACAAAACTATTTTTATCTTACATTTCACTTTTTTTCTTCTTTTTATTCGGCCCGATAGGCTAGAAATATGGGTAGGTGAATAAACCAGGTTGCAAGGAATTCTGGCAATAATTATTCGGCCCATTTTTTCGGGGTCCGAAAAACCACCGAAACAGCAAGGACGCACGGGGTGTAGGGAAGATCTATTACTCTGAGATAATTTGCTGTACTCACAATTGGCAATCCCATTTCTGGAGACAAATTGCTGCCCGATGCACTTTCTGGGTTTAATTGTGGGAGGTTTGGAAGCCTACTATATCAGGGATCAATGGAGAACAGCAACAAGTCAATCGACAAGCCATTCCATCGTGAGATATTTCTGATCGCCTCTGCAGCAACGATTGAATGGGGCTGTCTAGTAGCAATGTTATGGGCAATAGTAGACCGCACAACAATAACCCGCATTACTTCGTGATAGCACGTTATATTACTACCTTCTCAGAGCTCCGTCCGATTCGTCTTTTTAGGGTTTCTGGGATTCACTGATATCTTCCCTCAGGACTTCTGACCCTGTTACTCAGGTTTTTTCTCATATATTGACGAATAATACAAGTTGCACCGCATCGGAAAATGGTCAAAGCCTCAGCGATCGAAATATTTGTCGTATTGAGTTGATATATTAGCAATTTTGCAGAATAGAGGCTTACAGCTATGATCCTACAGAGGTGCTAGGTGATGTTCTGTTTTCCTTTCAAAGTGTCTAGTAAGTTTGTGGAAATGAGTGATCTCATGTCGCACCGCTACCGTACACACTTGGTTAAAAGGGCGAATCCAGGGTCGACTACCTCTTTATCATTTCTTTTCAAGTAGCATTACTTGAATGAATGCTGAACGAATTCCATGTTGAGAAGAGATACTGAATTCTGAGGTTATTTTCTTCATTTTGTGAAACCCGTATTTTTATTGTAATGTACTGGTTATCAAGTAGAAAGGTCCCCAATTGGAAAACCTGCTATGCAGAGAACGTGGCGCATTCTCCTAACATTCAGCTGCTTCACATACTACTGTTTCCATTTTACCGGTTCGCGAATGGATATCTATGATAGGTGATCTCCATCCGCATGGCACTTACGAACTCATATTTATTCTCAAATTATTTCTACTTTTCCCTCGACCTTTGAGTACTTTTTAAAGTACGACGAAGGAATTCCGGGCTTTCATCGCTGGCGAGTTGCATTTAGGAGACTTCGAGCTCAGTGTTCGATGGAAATTTTGATCGTTCCAAACTTTGAGAGTTCAAAATTTTATGGGTGTTCCAGATCTGCGATTCTTTCCATTTTATTTGGTTTTTTCGAAAGCTTTTGCATTCCTGTGTTTACAAGACTTCTCATTGTTCCACTTGTGCTCGAGTACTAACTGTTTCAAATACAAAACTGAGAGGTTTTCAACTTCTCGTATCATGTACATGTGTTCTGGCCTGTGATCGTAATATCACAGCAGGTAATGGTTGATACTCTGGTACGGAGAACGTTGTCGGTGGTCCTCTGCTCACAATACTTGACTCCTAAAATTACATTGTTGCGCTTTCGTGATCATACTTAGAAAGAACAAAAAGAATGGATTTTCAGGTGAATTCTCATTTTTAAAAATGTTAAAATGAATTCAAAATGAATTTTTTATATAACAAATGCGAATAGGAACAATTATGAACGATGAAAACACGATCGCACGATGAAAAGGGCCCACGAATAGAATCACCTTTGGCTTCAGAGATTTTTTCAGCCATACTCTCAAATGTTAACGACTGGGGGAACCCAACCCTTCCTTAGTCTTGAACATGCCGAATATCCAGATTTCATCACTTTGAACTCTGATTTTCAACTCAAGTTCCTTGTTCATTCTTCTGGACGCCTTTATTGTTAGAGTCGGATCCAGGCAATTATTTGATCTCGATAATGCAGATGTAATCTTGCAGCTCAACAAAAAATGGCAGCTCGTACGAATATTTTCAAACAAATGGAAAAAGTGAGCAGTACAACGGCATCACCCCGTACTATGAATCCAAACTCAATCAAGGATGCACTACTTCGATGGGTTCAAAATCGAGTGCAAGGATATCCGGTCAGTGTAATGGCATACGGTAAATGAGAAAGACCAAAACATTAATCATGCAGAGTTTTTCGTCATCTAAGTTCTTGCTGAGGAATATTGCAGAACGAATCCATCACTCAGGTTACACTTAGCAACCTAGAAACCAATTTTACTTTTCTCTGGACTAGATCGGAATTAAATGAAAGGTCTCTGTGAACATAAAAGGTGTATTCCATCGAGCACAGAAGAATGACAAGTATTCATGCCCGCATTACTCGGATCCCTCTACTTCAGTGGTCGACTGCTCAAAAAAGGGAGCAACCTCCCTCCCTCCTCCCCCCAGTAGGGTTGGGACAGTAGTCAGTGCTTGACGTTGATGGGCCACGTACAGCTTGTAGAATTGTTTTCTAAAAATTGGTGACGATTGCTCGGGAAGTAGTTCTTCAGCTTAATCTTCAACAAATGCCCAGGCCGATCATTAGAATGAAGAGTTTAATCGTTATAGAATGTCTCCGTCACCAACTTCTCATCGTCATGGGCAGATGGAATGGCTTTCTGTGCGCTAATCCATCGATTCGCACCGGATGCATTTGACTTCAACAAATTGGACCCAAAAAACAGAAAACAGAACTTTGAACTCGCGTTCAGAGTAGCAGAGTAAGTTCTGATCGCCACAGACACACACAAAACTGATAGCTGCTGATCTACCCGTTGATGTAAAGGAATAGAAGATACTAGAATAGCTGGCTATGTCAGGGGTAATCCTGTAGTCGCTACGGCATAGACCGCTTGAAGAATATATATGGGTGGGCCAGTTTCCTGCGAGGTTTCCCCAATGGAAATCGATTCTGCCAATGGCTGGAGTCATGTTTCTCATCCTTGAAGGAAAGAGGAAGAGCTATAGGTACAGCGAAGCCGTGTTCCCGAGCTACATCGCTGAGATGCCTAACATGAGAGACAACTATCTATTACATGCAAATAGGTTGTAGCACTCGGCGGGACAACTATCTAATTATCGCCCAGTTTGGCAGGAGGGCCAAAGACCTCAGTGACTCTCCCACGTACACGAACGTGGAAGGGTATTTATTAAAGTCGACATGCTTGACTGCATACTACATAACTATGCTCTCGCAGGCAGATGTACGTGCAGATGTGCATGGTTAGTTTAACAAACATCTGTCCATATCAGCAGCCGTTGGAGCGCTGCATATGGCTAAGCCCGTGTCTGACGTAGTCGGCAACCAACCAGGATAAACTTCGATCGCCTTCTGGAGAATGGGCCGAACTGAGAATTCATTGGGGCCGATAGAAAGCTGTTTATTTTCGACCAATTTGGAGACTTTTTCATAAGGTGCCCAGTTCAAGGTACGCTCAAACAGCACGGTTTCAGAGAACATGGAATTTGTCCGCTATTGGAAGTGGATGACATGATTATGATGGGTGATCGACCAGATTGGAAATGTGTATTTACCTATGTGCAATGTTTCTACAAACAATTCCGTGAACACCCTTAAAGACATTGTGTACGAAGTGTCGGCTGCCCCAATCAACCCAGAAGCCCTGTCATTCCATAGGGACGACAAAGTGGAACGGCTCCGCTACTGTTGAAAATTCATAAAAAGAGCTTGTGATGCTTAATCCCGTTCGAAACCTCGCCTCAAAACTTTTACTGGACGCACTCATAGCGCGACGCCGAAGTCGGCGGGAAAATCGCCGGAAGTGTAAATGCGTCTAATAGATGTTCTGCACCTGTTGCGTGAAATGCCATTACCTAAAAATAAATTTGGTGTCAAGTGACACGAAATCCGCGTGACATTTTGATTTCGTTGGGCAACACGTCACTTTGAGGCGATGTCCCCAACATTTGTGAGCACCTGTTGGGTGCACTGCCCCAAAACTTTTTAGGTACCACCCATTTGGCAGGGCAGGGCCATAAGGGTTTCGAGCTTGTCATTGTAATGATGGTTTTTGTGGAACCGGCTGGGGTGCATAAAATGTAAGTACAAATATAGCATGAAAATAAGCCCAATTTCCGTACACAATGTCTTCAAGTATCAGTACATAGCTTTACTTTCGTGTGGTTTCCAATGTAGGCTTTTATAGTCAGTGTAGACACTTGGCTGCCGTCGGTTTGTCTCCATGACCTATCTTTAGCTTCTTTATACCTTCTTTAGAAGGAACGTTTTCTTGTGTTGTTCTATGAGCTCTACCAACCAAGAATTCCGGACTAATCCGGGTACCTAACCTGATAATATGCATCGTTTATCTTTGAAATTGTTGACGTAATTTCAGTGTTGTGCCATAGTGAACCCATATAGAGCAATGTTTTGTAATCTGGCAGTGATTTTCATTAGGGGCGTGGTTTCCTGTAATTATCTTGGTCGCCCCAACCAATAGGCATGACCAAATGAGTCAGACGCCCCGCCCCTCCCCTCGTTATCGAACTTCTTATGCTTTATGTGCTCGTCCCTACTAGATGTGTTCGTCTTAATTTAGCAACCATCTTGTGCTCTTTCGTCCACTTCTACCTGTATATGACCGCCGGATTCGTGATACTTTCTAGTCGTAAAACAATGCCAATTATGAATGGATTAGGTGTAATCGCTAAGAGCTGCCGCCATTCACACTCGCCACGCAATCTTGGTCTATACCATATCACATGCATACAACCATTGAACACGTACCATTTACCGATTACAAGGGAACTTCTAGTTTGACCGTTTTATATTGTATATGTGTTAAATTTATACACCGTATATTAATCATTCATTAATATGCTCTAATAAACATACTCTGTTATATTATCATGGTCATAAATCAATAATAACAACAACAACAAACGTAACTCTGTAAAATGTAAAAAAATTTGAAAAAAAATGAAAAATTCAACAGCAATACCTCGTATTCCTTGACAAAACGGCAGATTTTTAAGGCAACTCTGTCGTGCTGTTCTACTCGGGAAGAGGTAAAAAAGAAAAGTTTAAGAACAATTGGGAAAGAGGTGCAAAAAATTTGATCTTTCTAGTTCCTGACCTCAAGTTTTTTGACTGATACCAAACCCTTTAATCAACGAAACATGGAAGTTAAAGGTTCGAGCCAAGAACTTCACAAGCAGGAAGAAACTACGGTAATGACGTTTAGGTAGGTATGCAACAGAGTTGCAAAGAATTTGGTAGAACTTTGGAAATCTCTACTTTCCGCGTTCGATCAGAAATATCCGCATGATGGCATAACAGCTCTAATTGACAGCTACATTAGCAAATGTATAAGTAGTGTAAGTTATAGAGAGAAAACAGTGTTACACACAATAAAATACAGTACATATCACAATAAAAACAACTTTACTTCTCTTCAGCCGTCACCACAACTTTCTCCCGCCTTTTAGTCCTCACAGGTCGATACGATTCATGATTATTTGTCCAAGGACCCAATGAATCGTTAGCGTAGTAGTCCATTGGATAATGGGTAGAAGGAATTGATACCTAAATAAAGTTAGATTTCTTTATAATTTATTGAGCATTTTCAGATAGGCGCTTTCATATAGCAACTTGAAGCACGTGGACAACTTTGAAAAATACGTTTAAACGGACCTCATCGAGTGCAACCATGAGCTCGTATGGAGATAGGAGTGGCTTTTCGAATTCTGCACCCCAGTCTATTGAAAGACGAGGGCAGGCAACTTGAACCCAACTAAAAGGGATGAAATTAAGAAAAGAATAAGATAAACACACATCTTCTGAAGACAATGAACACTCTCATACCAATCAACCTCTTCAAACATCGCCAATTTCTCAGGAAAAATTTCTGACATGAGGACTCGTATAAACTGTTTATTTTTGCTTTCCAACTTTCGCTCCAACTCCTGAAAAAAGAATTTCGGAAGCACAAGGACGGACTAGTCACGATGGAGAGCGGGAACACGAGCAAACAAAGTCGGCAAATTATGATGCCGAAAAAACTTAAGTTTCTAATTAAAATGGGATGTTTATTTAGTCTCATAACATAGAAGATGATAATTAGGGGAAGAAATGAGATACTTTACAAAATGTCTCACCTCCACAATCTTGATATTCCCTTGTCGGCCAAGTGTTCCTTGGATGATACCGAATGTACTGCATTTACGAGCTATATCTATGGCTTCTGAATTAGGATCAAGTAATACATCGCAAAAGGATGGTAATAAATTTCTGTCACTTTCAAAGTCTCATGCGCAATAAAGGAGGTCACAAAAGACTGAATAATCTAATAATAGTGAAATAATAATGGAAAAACGACTAACTTTTGCGAATTTTCATCATTTTGTCAAAGTCGTAATGTTCCCGAGTGAATTTCCTGGAGTATGGATCATATTGAAACATCTTCAAGGTTGGATTATGCATCATTAAAGACTCCAAGTGGAATCTTCCATCACCGAGATATCTAAAGGAGGATATATTGGAGAGAAGTATGCATAGACTTCCGCAGATGACGTACATGGCAGCATCGCAACTATCATCGAGTCTTGGAGATGTACAACCCAAAATCTCTCCTGGACTCAACGGTTTGCATTGTGGAATAATGATCTCGAGGCCACTATCCTCCAATGCATTGCGCGCAGCCTAAATTCACGTGATCCCGATATAAAATTACTAGAATAATCGGAAACAAATGATCCAAAGAACAATTAAAAAAGGGTAGACATACCTGTAAAGAGCCGACGAACTGAATCGTGCTGACTAGAGCAATTTTATAAGGAGCAGTGAAATTAGCTTTTATACAATCCACAAAATGACTAATGTTGATGTTGATATTGACAAATATATAGAGCATTGCTATCCCTTCAGTATTTTGAATGGGCACTAGGCAACTGTGTCCGTAGTGAACCAGCAAATCGCAACCTGAAATTTAGGAGTCGTGGAATGCAGAATCTCTTTGGTTTCAACTGAGGGCTCTAAATTAGGATGATAGGTTAGTTTTGCTACGAAGTTAATAATCAGGGCCATATTTTGAATTTTCTCCTCAAAAAAAAGGAACAACTCGATCACTTACCTAATGCTTTCGCTGTATAATCGTCCACACAACACGCACCGTACGTAACATCTCCCATGATTACAGTTTCACAACCGGTATACTTTTCAAGAATATCGGAAATCAAGCAGGAGTACATAAGCAAGCCTTCAGGAAATTGTAGAGCTACTAAATTAGATATTATAAAGATGAGCCCAAAAAAAGAGATAAGTAATAGGCAAAAACAAACCTAATTTACTGCCAGTTGTCCGAATTTTCCAAATAGTTTTTGGTATTTCGAACGTATAGTTAGATGGAAGCTGAAACATTGTCAATGGTAAAAAAAGAAGAAAAGTAAGGTTTCGTAGAACTTCTTACAATTTTCATATCGCTTTGGAGACTTTCATCAGCTGCGATCTCCTCCACCTGCGCGGCAAGGCGAGCCGGCCCGGCTTTACTCATTTCCTCAAGGCTCTGTAAATCTGTCGCTACAGCACGTTTCGAAACCAGGGTCGTCGATACCAAAATAAGAATAGTTTCTAAGGAAAAAGTGGCAATTCCCCGAGCACCCATAAATCCCTTACAAATCGTGCTTTTCAAATTATTACCGAACACGAAACAAAAGCACTAGTGCGTATGAAAAGAATGAGGAGAGAACGATGAACAAAAGCCGTCCTGTTCGTCCCACACAAGCTGTTTCAGCGCTAGAACCAGCGAAAAGAAAAAGCCGATGGAATGCAGGTGTCACCCGTAACCGCACACGACACACATGGCTTACATTCCGTTGACGTCCAACGTACAGTCCGTTGGTGTTTTTGGACTTTTTCCGGTTTCAGGTCTCTCAGACTAGCATTTTTGTTTACACTTTTTTATTTAAGTAATAAATGGAGACGAGCGTCCTTTGCGAAGCATTAAAGCTTTTGGAAAAAAAACCAGCTTGGAATTTATGTCACGCTGTTTTTTCAGCAAATTTTCGCGAAATCTTGCAATCTCGAGCCGATCGATCGTCACTAAATTGATGCCATATTTAATAATACACGTGTCGTATGATCGCATTTTAGCTTCTTGCTTTACTTACTAATAGAATAACCCTTTGATAGTGCATGGTTGTCTTAGTGTTTTCATCATTGTTGCTCAGTTAGTCCAGTTTTATCACTTGGACCTTATCATGCAAAACAAACGCCCGGCTGTTGGAAGTTTTCCCAGTCTTCAAGTCCACTGATTTCATCTGAATGTTTCGAGTGTTATTATTGTAACGAGGTGAATCGTGATCTCTTAATGAATAATGCTCCGTCGTAAGATTTGTGTTTAATCTTTCCTGACGTTTCTTGACACTCTAAGCGATGCCCCACTCATTTACTTCAATCCCATAGCCCTTCTTCTACGGAGCGGCAATTTAGAAACGATCTACATGGATTAGGAAAGCATACGCCATAATGGAAGGAAGGCGCACCACAGAGCAGGGAAGGATGAGTCCCGTGACGGTTCCAGCAATGATTCCCGTCCTCGATGGTGGGTGAACATTTGGCTAACTTCCACTTCAGTTGCAGATGAGGAGAATTGTTCATGAAGGGTTCTATTTTGGCAGAAGGAGTCACATCAAAGAAGATATTTGCTGTGGCTATCCTGCTCGCAGTAAACTTACTAAATTATATGGATCGTTTTACGATCGCTGGATTACTTGGAGCACTTCAGGATTATTTCTTTTTGAACGATAAAGAAGCAGGAATGTTACAGGTCAGTCAAGAATTGTATTGACTTGCTGACGCTCACATTTTTTCAATACTTTCAGACAGTTTTTATTGTTTTCTTCATGCTGTTCGCTCCGGTATGTGGATATTTTGGGGACCGATACAATCGGAAATTCATTATTATTGCTGGCCTTATAGTTTGGATAAGTGGTGTTATGCTGTCGACATTGATTGGACGAAATGTGCGTTGAGCTCGAAATTACGATGTTTAAATATTCGTATCGTGTATCATTCTAATTTTAACGTGTGCACCTGCACTTCTTTGTTAATGCTTGCAAATTGAGAAAAATCTCAAAGTGCCCTTTTAAGCATTTCCTTCTGTTCTTGTTCCTACGAGGAGTAGTTGGTATTGGCGAAGCGACTTATTCAACGGTCGCTCCTACCATAATCGGCGACATCTTCATTGGTCCGATGCGAAGCATTGCTTTGATGGTGTTTTATTTTGCTATACCTGTTGGCAGGTAAAGTTCATAATTAGGAGCAGACACCTTCATGTATCGTAGAGCATGCCATTTTCATTTTACATATTTTCCATTTTCAGTGGGTTGGGATTCATTGGTGGCTCATCAATTGCTCTGTGGACTGGAAGCTGGCAGTGGGGCGTGAGGTGAAGTTTCTACTTCTCTGTTCAATTATCTAGGTCCCATGCTTCCGAATATTTCAGCTTGCTTCTGGTTTTTGCTGCTGCTTTGAGATGTAATAGTGTACTGCTCTAGCTTTCCCAAACTGGTTCAGAACATAGAGCTTCCTTTCTCTCAACAGACTGTTGTCACTAAACTTTAATCGCCGAGTTGTTGCTGATGAATCATGAAAAACCATTTCAGGTTCACCCCCATAATTGGCGTATTTTTCCTTATCCTTATAATTTTTGGGCTTGAGGAGCCAGCACGAGGTCAAGCTGAGCATGCTCAAACCGAGCCAAGCACATTAATGCAGGATCTCAAGTACCTGATGAGTGTGTATGTTGTATTGTTTATCCTAGATGTTTTTTGAAAATTATTTTTCATCATTTTTTCTTCAGACGAACTTATATTCTGACCACTTTGGGATTTACGACCGTTGTATTTTGTGTTGGTGCTGCAAGTTGGTGGACACCACAGTTGATGACATATGCTTATGGTATGCAGCATGGCATGGATGACGTTCCAAAGGATGAAGTGGCACAGTGAGTTAATTTCGTACTTAATTATCTACGTTTGTTCAGTTTTCAAAAANAAAAACCCGCTTAATTGTAGCATTTCTGTGATATTTGGAGTAATCACATGTTGTGCTGGTATTGTCGGCATCATTGCCGGCTCTACAGTAGCTCAGGTAGGATCATTTTCATCTTTTCAGGGAGTGTACAGCTATTTCTGTGAATAAATCTTTGTCAAAACTTGCATCGTTTTACAATTTCAAGCTATTCTTTCTAATTAGGCGTGGAGAGAAGGCAACTGGTGCTTTCGCGCTTCGCACCGTGCCGATGCGTTCGTATGTGCAGCTGGATCACTACTTGCAGCTCCACTGTTATTCATTGCCTTAATTGTCGGGAGTCACTCCCTTGATTATGCATGGGTAGGTTGCTTTGAATAATACACCATACATTTTCGGAGCTGAGGCGCTTTTCATTTATATCCTCTAAAGTTTTCATTTATATCCTTACATTTTTCAGATATTACTGTTCTTGGGAGTCACTTGCATGTGCCTCAACTGGGCGCTAAATATGGATATGTTGATGGTTCGTCAAATATGCCTTTTTGCGCTCGAATTGTTTTCTTTTCTTGGACCTGATTTACATGGCAGCTCCATCATTCTCCAATGTTTTCCAGAATGTTATCGTTTCACATCGCCGCGCTTCTGCCACTGCCATACAGACCTTGACAGGACATTTGTTTGGTGATGCCTCATCGCCATACATCATCGGTTTTATTTCGGATGCTGTGCGAGGTCTGCGTAAAGGATCCTTAGCATGTACGAAATGTATACCCATAAGTAAAATTTTTAAGGCGATCAGACTTCCTCGGCAGCCAAGTACCATGCTTTGCAATGGGCGATGTTTCTTCCGAATGGTATCCTTATCCTTAGCATTGGATGTTACCTTTGGGCTACGTTTTATATTGTTGCTGATCATCATCGCGCAAAACTTGAAATGCATGGTACGCATATTTTTGCCGTTCTGTGACATCAATTCTTTGCATGCATGTCAAATTCGACCGATGCTTTTTACTGCAGATTGATTACCTTCACCTATTTGGACCATTTTTTGTAGTTCTTCAATTTTATTTTTAGTGGATGACGAGTGGGCCAGTGACGTCGAGAATTTGGTACCCAATGTTCAGCCTGGAGAGGGCGACGGAATAAGCAATATATTATACGAGTGATGTGGTGCCTACCGTTGGTCAAATTTTCGGTATGGAAGTTTATAGAAGTCTTTGTTAGTTTTCATTTACATAGTTCGTTTTTGGTAAGGATAGGGTTACATTCATTTTTTCGCTTTTTTTCGTGTTTGGGACGATTTCTGCCTCCCAGACTACATAAATCATCTTGATTATCAGAATTTTCATTTAAGCGCAGATTTAATTCATTTTTCTAACTTTCTGTAATGTTTTTTGTCTAATTTTCTAGATTCCTTCATGGATTTCCTACCTTGGCATTAAATGCTGACTTTCTCTGGATGAGATCGTGCCTTGGCAGATGAAACCTTTGAAGACGCTACCTGCTCGGCATCGCCGAGGAATCGTCAGCACTGCTGTATTAGCCCTTTTTTCTTTTTGTTATGCTTCTTGCCGCATTTATCGGGCTAACAAGTTAGTCACTAAAAACAAGTAGCAGCTAAATTGTAAAATATGAAATTTGCTCAACCCTAACCGTTGTAATTGTAAATAGATTGCGCTTTCGGCATCTAGGATTGTGATATTTACAAGTGATGAATATTTTATGCAATTCCTTTCAAATGTTTGACTTTCGTTCGCTCTTCTTGTATTTACGAAATTCGGTGTAAAACACCATAGCAGCGTTTTACCTCATGTTGGAGTGTTGAGAATTTATATCTTTCACAAATAACTGTTCATAGTTCTGCGTAGATGATGTTGGGCACCATAAGTAAGCGCTGCTCTCAGTAAAGAGTTGATTTCATGTGTTCTCCATGTCAACTGTGATTATGGGTAATTGATTTCCTTTATATTGTCATTTGAGCAATTTCACTCTGCAGGTGCAAGAATCACTAAACTTCCAGGGCAAGTGCATGCAGGGCCGGCATACGCAGTCGGGTCCTACCTTTAATAAGGAGCACGGTATGAAATTTTGTTCTCTTTTCAATCAGAATTTGTTGGAATTCAGTTTTGTTATACATTATCCTTCTCAAGACTGCTATGATTCGGAACTGCATCTGGATAAGGTGCTCACACACTTATCGTTTATTCGGATTAACATTGACAGTGTAGTACTCCCAGAAGAAAACCAATTTATTGAACGGTTGTACAATGAAGGGTCGCTTTATGGGTAAGATATATAGTATTTAATTGAGTGATGTCACATTTTAAGTGGTTTCTTTTGGCAGGTTCAACCTAGAATATCAATTTCCTTGCCTTGAAAATGTTTCGCGATCTCTCAAAGCTCCAGTTCGGTTACCAGCCAAGAGTTTCTCCATGACTAACATACAGTTTCGCCATAGGCGAGTTGTCCTTCTGCAAATGAATCCTGATATAATTCCATTCTGGAATCGGCACAGTCTCATAATACGTCTTCATGTTCAACTAAATACTCGTGGAAAGTTTTCGGTTAGTGGTGTCGTTTTTACTTATTTCGAGATCATTTTAGTTGACACAGAGATGACATTGTTGTGGAACTCTTTTATTCATTTTTTTAAGACGCGCTTACTTGGTCACTGTGTCGTTCCACTTTCCGAGCTACTCATTCCTCCTTTTATGATTTGTCGTGATTTCAATTTCATCCCTACGAAAGGAATGTCGTTCGAGGGCTCTTCATTGGTATGCTTCTTTTACCTGTGCTGAATCGCGACACTACAAATTTGCACGAATTGTTAGATCCGTATCGATCTGGGAAGCCGTGAAAAGAACTTGAGCGAAAAACTTAATGAACTAAGGGATCCATTGTTGGAGTCAACTTATGTGGTCAAGGGCATCAGGTAAGGTTACAGCTCATCCTGGGCTTCCATATGCATTTATGTCTTTGGTTATATTACCATGAATATTTTATAAGAAATGAACGAGATTCTGGAGATCGGAACAGATCAAGAGGTGTCTCGTTGGATCGTGCGGTTCAGGTCAATGAGAACAGACCTCCTTCTCACACGCAGCCTTTTCGTAAGTCAATGAAAAATGAATGCTTCGAATTCAATATTCCATCAAAGGTTACGTACTTTAGATGCGAGTGCGCTCGTCCGTGGGAGGACAGATGGACATTTACAACGCGGTACGTCTTCATATTCATGTTACTTCATCACTGTTTACTTTCCCCAATTTGTTCACTTCAGGCCATCTCCCCAAAACAGCCCCAATGCCGTTTCGTGAAAGAGTCCCATCAAATCTTACTGACATATCCGATTCCGTTTTTGAAGAACAAGCTTTAAACTATGGAACTGCTCGCCAACCAGGTGTGGGCTCTTATGGCCCTCGATATGCATATGTTTCGGACTCTCATCGAGAGTTTCGCCCAGCAGTGCGCTCTAGCACGTCATCAAGTATGAAAGAAAGAGAGCGTGAGAGCCCTCGGAGCAAATGCCTCATCCAACTCACCGTTCACGAAGCTCGCGGACTTCCACCTGTACGAGATGAAAGGTAGTGGCATTTGTTATGCCTCAGCTTTTTCTTCCACTGAATACATCGGAATCGCTTCCAGGAATCGCATTGTTTCTCCCAATGCATACGTCTCTGTGTTGGGAAGAGATGGTGAACTTCGCTCGCCAATCTGTGAACGTTCTCGCCGACCACTTTGGAATTGGACAGCACGATTTCATATTTGTGGAGAGCGCCGCAATATTATCGTAAAAGTACTTCATCATGATATGAGTGGCGACATGGTAAGGATTGTGTTTGCCAGTTATTCGGAAAAATAAGGAATTCTTTTTTCTTAATACTTTTTAGTACTCAACACATCCTCTATTCGAAGGTATGTTATGCGGAGAAATTAATATTTGAGCCCGGGTGGTGAATCAGTTCTAACTTTACTAATGTGTTGTCTGTCGTGCAGATGTAGCTTTAGTTCTTTAATATCGTAATGGGATTCTGTGAAAGTATTGTCTCTCTTGAGGGATTTTTGTGAAAAAGAGATGTGTTGATTTAGGCATACGAAGGCTCCCAGAAGACAAATTTGTTGGGAAAAAAGCCTAAGTGAATCTCCTTCTTACAAGGAAGCTGAGTTACTCACAAAACCAGAAACGCACAAGTGTGTGTCCGAATTTTGCTAGAAGATGGATACTTTACTTTCTTTGGCTAGTAATTTAGCATCCTTGGAATAATTTTTGCATCGTTATCTGCAGTAAATGTAAATAGTTAGCAGACTAAATTAATAATCAGTTTTATTCCGTGGTCTTGTATGCCGGGTGGCAATGAATGGCATTGTTTCTCCCTTTTTGGTTGCTTCTACAATGTGGTGAACTGACGTGTATTCGTGAAGCTTGCAGTAGTCTGTCTTCAGTTGCTGCTTTCATAACCGGTTATGACCATGCTTGCCTTTTAGACACTTGGCTTCGTGTCGGTTCCATTACCAATTGAAGAAGCGCATCGTGTTGACTATGAGATGGTGGATCTGACGGGAACAGCGGGCCTACACGGTGAAGTTCCGATCATAACGGTGTGTTCTACCGTTCAAAACTCAGTTATTCAGATCCTCAAATCAAAACTAGCTCTGTGCTGAATTCAGATGTCTATGGAAGCAAGTGAAGTTGTGCGTCGTCCCACTAGTGGGATTCGGGCTCAGTCGACCTCAAGTTCATGGAGCGAGCAGCAGGCGGCTTCTACGGGATCTTCCCCTCCCTTACGATCGGCATCAACTTGCCCTCCCACACAGCGTTCATCTCATAATGAAGAATACCTTATCACAGCTACACGAGAAGAGTTGGAAGAAAGATTGAAGTGGGCATTCTTTCATTTTTAACTTTGCCATTTGTACTACTTGCTTCGATACTTGTTCCTAAATGGTGATTGTTACAGGCGGAATCTCTCTGATTTGGATCGACTGATTAAAAAAATCAAGGAATGATCTCTGTTCATAAGCTTTTTAAACGTTACTTCATCACTTTATATGTACTTGTACCATACGTCACTTACAATTCTGTTAACTACACCTGATATCTTTATGAAAAACCTCATGATATAATCATGTAAATAAATGATTGGAAAGCAAGAGCCAATTTGGGGTCTGGAAGTGGGAAGCCCAGCGTACATATACTTAGCACGAGTTCAGTAAACGTTTGTCAGCACTATACCACTGGTTTTGGCATTGGAAAATCCATCAACACATAATTTCCCCATAGTAATCGATCAAATTTTTTCAGAAATTATGCGGGAAAAATGATGGTTACTGAAGGAGCGGGAGCGTGGAGCCCTTAGAAGGTATCTTCCCCGTTTTGGCATGTATTATGCACTCTAAGGACATTTAAAAATGTAGTCAAATTTAAATACGTACTAAATGTGAATATGTCAGTGGCGCTGCAATTGAATGCCCAACAAATGCTTTTTTTCCTAGCTTAATTAAACTTCTTCGAAGGCTGGGGCTCCCTGGTCGGTAAGCAGAATCCCATCCAAGGCTGCATTCGCAAATCGTCCTTTTGGTATCAGCACTTCTTTTAAGCACACTTATTTCTATCTTCCCATAGAAGGCACCTATTTCCTTCGGATGGTCTGGTGTTCGCCAGCTGAAGCCTTTCTCTGGGCGAACAGCGGACTATTCGAATGAAATGAGTTATGCGAGTCTTTTAACCCCATGGATGTCGCATAGGCCGTCAGGTGCACCCATCTACTAGGTAGCCCGTTATGCACACCCTTGTAAATCTGCCTGCAGCCATTGATTTTGTGAGGCATAGCTATTTTCTCGTGATAGATAAAAATAATTTCCAAACGTTTACAGCAGTTTCTGAGAAATTGTTGAGTTACAAGTCCTCATAACGCACAAAGCTTTTCATCATAAGAACCTAATTATGTGAGATATCATTTTACAGGGTGTCTGATAGGGCAATTCTCGTTCTCGCCTCTTGTTCACCATAAGTGCAAGTTTTATGATAACAAGTATATTTAGAAGTATCCTTATTGCTACCTATGATTAGTCTGCAAATGAGTTTGGGTGCTTCATATAATTAACTTTGAACCATAATTGCATGGGGGTGCCATGTAATTACCTACGCATAGGTTTGGATAGAATAAATTTTTGAGCGAGACAATGTAGCAATTTTGCATGATTAATCGAATTCTGTATGTCTTCACTTCGAAAAACAACAGGATGTTTACCCATGGGAAGAAGAAGCGAGTAGTCATGCGAGCCTCTCATCCAGCCCAGACCATGGTTCTCAGCTGGGGTGAGTGCCACTAGGGAGTTACACGTTTTCGTGGATTCTGCCGTCAAGAAAAGCAGCTACTAGCCGGAGGCGGAGCGCATTGCGGCAACAAGCACTGCAGGTCCGGCTATTGGACTATCCATTCTCCCCCCCAACCCCAACTAGACGAAAACAGTCGGAAAGTGTGTCGCGAAAGCTACCGAGCTTCATGTCGACTGAAGATTGGCCCTACTATTCATGAACCCACTCTAATACGCTATCTGTAAGGTATTCGGAGCTGAGGGTCTGCGCTACACGGCATCAATGTCCGACCGGCCTTCGTCCAGAACGGGAAAAACCGGCGGAGGGCAATAGTAACGCAGTGTACTCACAATTCTCACCTTAGAAAAGACGTCATCAAGGAAGAGTGGTGAACTTGGAAAGGCTTGAGTCGGCTTCTTCAGTATCAGGATGGCAAGCTATGACCGAGCTTTCATTTTATTTATCCTACCCAAACCGGAAAAAATTAATATCATTCATCCATGGGTACTTCGGATCTCTATCACTGAGGGTTATCCGTCATTGAAGGATCCCAGCCGCTTAGTGACGGGGCTACGTAGGGCGTTCTCTGATGGTGGATAGGGGAGTAAGCCGTCGTAAGTGGATTCAGGGGTTGGGCTCCCTGTTTCTGCTGTGCTAGGTCGGAATACGGGGTAGCTTTGGCATACTCGGAGGTTTTTTGAGTAAGTGCACTTTTTACTGGTTTACCGGTACGATAAGTACGAAAAAGAAATAACTGACAACAAAGAATTTTTTACTTAAACGTCTAGTCTCATAGCAACGGGCCTCTTCAGAAGAAGTCAAGCACTTTGGCATTGCCTCCGGAATTAGATCTGGGGATTAGTGACGGTAGAAATCGGAGCTCTGAGCCTCCGCTTCATCCCTGCTCACAGCTCAAATTTGTTAGAAAGTGTAATGAGAACGGTTAAAGCAGTCCAAAGCTGCAACCCTAGTTATTTTTAAGACTTTCCGCTCTTGAATAAAATAAGAAATACGATCTTCAGAAGCAGCCCGAGATTCACACCCTGCACGTCCTGTCTGTGTGCTAATCGCAATTTTCTTCTTCCAATTTAATATAGATGCTCATTAAAGCCCCCGGCTGCTTCCTCAAATTCCAAACGGGAAGGCTCAAACCATGTGATGTTGATGGATCACTAACGAATCCTTATTAAGCAGCAGGGCTCCGTTTGATATCACCTTATAAGTCCCTTTACTATGTTTTCACGGCACCCAGATAGATTTGCTACAGTTTAAGTAGTTAATTGTTTTTTCTTTACTTCATGTACCTTGCCACATTAAGTAAATAAATAAGTACTTAGCCGTACTCTCAGCCCCATGGGGGAAGGGGTGGAACGCTTCAAGCATGTCACATGACCGGAGAAGGACGACGGACGTCAATCGCCATCGTCATTTGACGTCTGCCGTCCTTCTGCAGTCATCTGACTTCCACTAGCAGCATTTAGCAGCTCTCCCAATAATGTGCCTACAAAGCCTTTAGCTTCTCCCACAATAATCCGCCTACAAAGGAGTGTAGGGCACTAGAGCACCTCTGCTATGTTATCCACGGGGAAGTGTCACTGTCGCACAGTGCCTCTTTGCATCTCTTTACTGGCACAATGGGCAGGGGGGGGGGGGGGGCTCCTTCTGCAGTCTCACTCTCACTCACTTGTGCGGCCGAGAAAATTACCCCTTCCCAGTGAGTTCGATACAAATCTATGCAATAGAACAGAAATTTTAGTGTCACCATTGGCTGGCCGCAAAGAAGCCCGACGGTCGCATTTCGCTTTTTTCATTGACTGAATAGATGGCAGCGACGCCTATATCGGAACCGGAAGTCCGAAACAAAAGTATCTGAAAAGTATTGAGAAGAAACGTCCTGGAACTTGTACTTCAGGAACTTGAAGCAGTCATGCATGGCGTGACGAGTTCCACATAAGAAGACTAATATATCTGAACTTATTCACCATTCGCCTCGAGGCCGAAGTTCAACTACGCAATCGACTGGACCGCAACGCGTACTTACCGCTATTCCAAATACCTACCGTAATCCCACTTTTACGGTAGAAAATGAAGGAGAAAACCTTTTGGTTGATCAATTCCGTCTTTGGAATGCGCCCTGTGTGTGGTCTACACAATGACTTGAGGTACAAGACAGTGGTTGTCTCCTTCCAGACGAGGCTTGTGCCAATCAACCGATTCCGCAGAAATAAAAGTCTTTTTTAGCCTAGGCCCATATCGATTCGGGATTCGGAACCCAAACCATGGGTGCACGATAGTTCGGTCTTTACATCTATACCATCTCCGTCCTTTTCAGGAAAATCGGTTAGTAAAATAGTTTGTTCCTTCCGCATAGTTAAAGGCACCGTTCACGATAAAAAAGTTATTGAGTTCTTCCTTATTAATACTCAGCGGCCACCATGGGTTGTAGAAGGGACCCTCTCACTCCCCCAATCTCGACGTCCAGGGCATAGTGGCAGCCCCGTTGTTGCCGTAGTTCGCGTTTCCGCCCCTCGATCGGTGTCACGTTAGACGAGTGTCGAGACAATACAGATTGCTATTATTCCTTCTAGGACCCACGCACAATCAGTTAATCGCCGAGTGATTTTCTTTTTGCTGCCGCGATCCCTTATTCAATTTCCTACTCCTAGAGGCTGAAAAAGGTGAGCTTCTTTTGCTGTTACTAAGTTTTTTTTGTTTATTTATGCTTATAAGTGAATGAATTTTTGCTTATCATTGTCTGTTCTTCGCACCAGGACCCACACGCGCGCAGTGAAACACTGTTTAGCTCGTCCGGACGCCCCACTCTTCTTCATCTTTCTGGTGTCATTCTCGTCCAGCCCTCTTTTTAACGGGTTTTCGAATCTTTTTCACTTTGGAAACACCGATGCACGCAGTTTCTTCTCCTCAGTCGCACTAGTTTCGATCTTGTCTTCTATTTTTCATCATAATCTGGATTACCCGAAATTATGTGAGCGGTGCCTTTAAGGTAGTAATAGTGAGACTACAGCTTACCCAGATCATGAACCCGTACTAAATTCTTGCGTTTTCATTAACTCGTAATTCCTTTTCGGTAATTTTTACTATTTATAGTGTGCTCATGGTACCATATTGAAATTTCTTCGCTAAGATGCGCCATGACATAGTGTCCTTTTCGATCTTCCCGATTAGGTGGAACGATTGGAACCGTGATTGGTGAGAGAGTTGAGTGCTCAAGCGGGAGGTGATACTTGTAGGAGTTAGGAGTAGAAAAGGGAGCGATAACGCTTGCATTTGGGAACTCTTAGCTGACAATAAGAGCGAAAGATCCGACGGAGACAAGGTTCTAACGCCTTCACCTATTTGCTATTCACAGCACCTCTATGACAAGTCGGTGCAGCTTTTCATCACCTAGGATCAACTTCCTAATGGGAACCAACGCAAGGATTCGAGCCTAATCTGATTTACATCCAAAGGCATGCTATTGGTTCCACTAGCCACGCTACTATCCTTGCAATTTTAGTTTGTAACCCTGGATGTCTTCTCAGGATCCTTTCCTTAGAGCCAACTAGTTGTCCTGGGTGATCGCTCCTCTGGATCAAACATAACGGAGGTATATGTTAGTCAGAAGGACAGGTTCGGACGTGGTCTTTGGTGTAGCTCAATCGTGATGTTTACCCGCTTCGTTGTGTAGAGGATCAGAACTGCTTTACCAGAAATTCTGTCGTTAGTTGTGACCCACAGCTTTGTCTCTCTTCACCGACCACTTAATCGCAGTTGTAATCGCAACTTACTAAATTTTAGCTCTCAACAAAAAAATCCTTCCAAAATCAGCCCCTCAAATGAGATGCTTGTTCTTGTGACACTAATGAAGAAGTGTGAGGTTGCTGTTCTTTGACTGACTACTCACCAAGTCTTTCAGAATTCATTTCACTTTACTTCTACTCCACTACATCTCAATTACAGACGTAAATTAACTTTCCTTTCCATAATAAGCTTCTATTTTGAATTCATCCTTCTGAAATAGGAATTTGACCGGCTAAAAACAACATTTACCAGTCCTACAATATTGCTACTCAATTATTAGGTGTTTCAGAAAGTTCTGTCGTTCACTTTAGACGCTCTTTTCTGAGTCATTTTTCGTTGCTTTGCCGTAATATATTATACCATTTGGAAGCGCATTTCTTGTTCTTTCTGAGTGTTGCATCAGCTTTGCCTCATAATGTCTTCCTAGCTTTTGCAGAAGCTTTGAAAAAACATAGACAAACGACAGGTCCGCACCGTCTTCCTTTTCGAATTCAAACTAGACAGGAATGCAGCGGACAAGAATCGAGATATCAGCATAGCGTTTGGTCTTGGAACAACAAATGTACCTACTGTACAGCGATGGTTCGAGAAATCCCGTAACGGCGACGAGCGTCTCGAAGACGGTGATGGTGGTAGTTTGGTGGTCAACGGCTGGTTTAATTCATCACAACTTTTTGGATCAGGGCGAAACTATCAAAGCTGAAAGATACTGCCAGGATCTCGACGAAATGAAAAGAAGCTGCAGCTCATGAGCCCTGGATTGATGAACAGGAGGGGGCCGATCCTTCTCCACGACAGCGCGCGCTCTAATGTCGCACAGACCACCCTGAGGAAATTGAACGAGCTTGGCTATGAAACTCTGCCACGCCCACCGTACTCAACTGACCTCGCTCCAACCGACTGCCACTTTCTTAAGCATCTCGACAACTTCCTCTGAGAGAAACGCTTGAATAATCGACACGATGTCAAATCCACCTTCCTCGAATTCATAGCCTCTAGATCTCCAGAGTTCTACGCAACCGGGACATGCAAGCTTATTACTCGTTTGCAAAAGTGTGTAGACAACAATGGTTCTTATCTCGATTGATAAAGTTCTGTTTGAGCCGAGATATGGGCGTCGAAAATTAGGCGTTCAAAACCGACAGAACTTTCTGAAACACCTAATATTAGGCCAAAAGCT
Organism: Haemonchus placei; assembly: GCA_900617895.1. NCBI lineage: Eukaryota > Metazoa > Nematoda > Chromadorea > Rhabditida > Trichostrongylidae > Haemonchus > Haemonchus placei. Next base: position 101,672 of record UZAF01016121.1, on the reverse strand, counting down.
TGCAAAACTCCTTGGGCCCTGTGCCATATATGGAGACCGTGCAGAAGCTAAAAGAACTTAGGTCCACCATGTTCAGCAAGGAAAACTGTGAATAGACGAGGAAACCAACCCCTCTCGAGGCGATCATCTGACTCCGACAAGGGCCGTCTCAAAGTGCTTCACACGGAGGTCATCCGTAAAACAATTCGGAAACTGGCTGGGAAGGTGAACTGCTACAAAAAGACCATCTCAAACCACCTTCACTCAATGGGATTTGAAGAAAGATTCGGACCGGAAAAAAAACAACGAAACGACTTTCCCAACCGATTACTTACAATCTTTCTACTACAACAACTTCATCCTCTCTGTGCTTTTGTTTTCCTAAATTTTTTCAACGGAGCCTACTGCTTGCTGGTGCAATATTATTGGCTTGGGAAACGATTGATCAGTGAAAATAGTTGCATTTCCTAAATTCACCTTCAAAAGTATCTACGCACCTGCAGGAAGCCGAGAGCACGGCGCACCCCACACCTACTGACAAACGCGGAAAACGTCATACTCGTTCTGATCAGAGTCGTATTTTATCCAGTCTTCGTTTTGGTTTATAAATTTCAGAAATGGCTACAGTACCTTACAGTTCTCTGTAGGGATGGGGTGGCAGACGATTAACACCTTCTCCAATGCCTGAAAGTCACGAGGGATTGAATCCCACACTGACTAATCAAATACTCAGCTTCCAAGCCTGCTGAATGATGTCGGACTCAACAACGAAGGCCATAAACACTTCGGATGCAACTTTGCTTACTTTACAATATTTGTTTTGAGGACGTGGCTCATCCCAGAAGAGGTCGTTAACTACCAAATATATTATTAGTTGAGCCTTACCCTTTATACAGGCACTGAATGATATGCAAAGGCCTTAGCGGAATGGGAGATAAGAACTGATAGGAAATAGCACTCTGTTGGGGAGATCAATGCATCACTTATCAGTTTTGATTAAACAAAAACTTTTGAACTGAAATAGAGTGTAAAAAGGCGTAACTATGGGAACTCTTTTAGGACGGGTTCTCCCAAAGATGACCGCAAAAGTTTAAATGCTTTTATAGCTCACATTTCCTGACTTCCCACCTCGAACCCATTTTGACCAGGGACCTACTGGTCCATTACTGCTCGCTAGCTACTGGTAAACATGAAACACTAAGTATGTTTTCAGGCCATACCAAATCCCACGTGAGGACCAACCCGTCCCCGAAGCAAACTGACGCCGCGGCCCCTCCTTCCCCCACGCGACCAACCAAGGCGGGGGCCGTGCCCTGCACCACTGTTCCTTTCGTCGTCTGACGTCTCTTCGCCGCTCGTTCTCTTTGCCTCGTCTCTTCCTGCCTGTACGCTGACCGTGATCGAGCTGACAGCCCGATAGCCTGTGCCCACGAAGGGACCTCTCTCCCTTGTCTAATTACTGCCCGAACTTAAATTTTTTTGGCAAGTATAAATGATATGGAATGTATAAGTATATAAGTGCTTAAAAATTGTCATTATGTTGTCATTATGCATCAAAATTAGCAACGGACGGACGAGAACTGTTTAAGTTGCGGCAATCGTATTCTCAACTCCTTTTGGCTTCAAATCTTAACAGCTTGATTCTTTCTTCTTTCAATCTCTTCCCAATACTTGTCACCTATCAGTCTGTGGGTGTTGCAGCAAGGATGTTCAGTTAGCAGCAAGCAAGGATTTTTTTAGTATTAAGTTATTAAGTAGGAACACATACTACTTAGTGAGTCGAGCTCGTTTCCCACGTTTTTGAGCATTTTTGTTAGTATATTTGATAAATACCACTTTTATAAACGTTTCCATTTATAGAATTATAATTTTATGTTCTAAAACGGCATTAACATACTTCCGGATGTGCATATATAACGAGTTTTGTTCAATGTCGACCCATTTGCTTTCGACTTTAGTCGTGCCGATTTCGTTTAATGGTGAATCGGTGTAAATCGATTTTCCCGTTTTCATTCCTAGTGATCTTGTGACGGCTAGGTTGCTACTTACCGCTGTGTCGTGTTTAATCAGTACTGAATCAGCGACTAATGAGTGTCTTTTCTTGGTCTCTGTTAGCTCAATTTTGTTTATTAATTCCTGTTTCTTGACTAGACGGGGAGAGCTTAATTGGTGGAGGTGAAATGTTTCTGGTTATAGCTTTTGATCTCTGTTTAACATAGCAATGGAAAGCTATGAGGGAGTAGGCTTGCCCATTCCTCTGGCTGTATGTCGTTGAAAGCTTTATCTGACTTGATGTTGTTTTCCCCTCGAGTGTTCCATGGATTTGTTTTCAGCAAGTATTACGTCTCTCATTATTGCGCAACGTTGCGTATTACTTTAAACCACCATCAATGTTTCCACTTTTTGCGCTATTAAAATGTTCTTTTATCATTGCCATGGCCTAATTTCGAATGAATCTTTCCGTCTCTCAGTCTTTTCTTCTATCAGGTGTACATCGATTGAATACACTTCTGGATTAGCTTAGTAGAATCCTATTCTACCCAGCCAAAACAAAACAGCATCGTGAATTTCTCAGCAATTTCGCTTTCTCAACGGCATCCAACTCGAGTGGAATCAATCGTTAAACTAGTAGGTGAGTTATAGAATTAACAAATAACAGTTTGAAACTCTATTCTTACGATATCATGCATGCTGAGGGGTAATGGCATTGTATTGGGAAAGGAAAAGTCATATTATCATTTCATCACCGCTTTCAAAAACATCTGATCGAGATTTTACGCCAATTATTCACGGAGGTTACTACCACGGTATCAAAAACAGCTAATTATTACCTGTATTACAAATTATAAATGTTTTCTCACCCTTTCCCGCGGCAAAATCATACTTTTATGCATTTATTCGAATGAATTTCTTATAAGGATTTTATTTTTCCACCTTGCCGAAGCAACCGAGAAACCTTCAGTATTGCTCGCTTTTGGTAGTTCTTTGATTTAGTCATGCTCATCTATGTTAATTTAAATCACGTCAATGATATTCCAGTGGGTTCTTGTCCTCGAACGATCGTTAAGATATCGCGTTTGAAAAGATAGAATTGTTTTCATTAAATCATTGAAGATTGTTGAAAAAGTGAGACCACCACTCGAAAACTTGAATCGTGATCGTTGTTGAGCGAATCTGATTTCTAAAACATTCTCCCGATCATTCATAGCCTGAAGTAAAAGAAGCATTTAACGCTCCTTCGCGCTTGGTGGTAATGGTTGGATTGCTCAACTCGGTGGATGATCAGAAAGAAGTGCTTTTTCCTGTCGTGTCATTCTTTGGGAGTGTTAAATTTTTAATCGTGGATTTTTTTTTAATTTTTTCCCCTTTGATCGGTTTTGTGAAAGCATTCGTTCAAAAAAAAAAAAACGAATTTCATACATAAAATTGGTGGGATCTGTTTGATTCACTGTATACAATTGATCTCAATCTTTTGATTTACAGTCATTGCGATCGCGTCTTTCGTCTTTTCTTTGGCTTAGTTGGAAGTATGTCAAATATTATGTATGATTATACAGCGGAGGGTAGTGATGATGAAAATCCATTGTACTCGATGTAAAAGTTTTTGTGAAGTTGAACTAATTCCATAAGAGTCCAAGCTGAAGGGCTTTCCCTGCTTGTTTGTTTAATCAGCGCTCGGGTTTTAGAGCGAAATTTGCATGGGTCTAAGAAAAGTACGCTGAAAATCCACGTTTTTCAGTATGTCATCGACAGCCACGCAGCGCACGTTGCTGCTTGCGCTGAGCGGTGTTTCACTAGCAGCTTTCTTCTTATGGTATGTACGATCAAAGAAGGGACGTGCACCACGGAGAGATATGTCTATTGAAGAAGTGAAACGAAGCGCTAGAACAGAAAATGTAGACCAGAAGACGGTTAGTTCCCAATACCCTGGTTGGATTCCTTTCATCCGCCATCCTTTTATCGTGAACGCCATATGTTGTTGTAAGATTTACTCATAGCTACAGTGATCCAAGCATTTACGTGTTCTTTTTCATTCTGATACGTCCTCGTTTTCAATGGTGATATATAAAAGCCACCTAGCATTTATTGGCTGGAAATGTACCTCTACATCGTGAATGCTCTTCTTCATAATTTCTGTTGGAACTCACGAACTCATTAGCGCTGAGCATATAGGGCTTTTTTCCTTTTGAAAGGAGACAGGAAAACGATTCCAGGAAAGTGTATGGATGAGACGCAGTTTGAACGGCGAGAAATGAGATACCGTGAGGGAAGACGAGTAACAAACGCATTCAAGTGTTCGTTAAGAGGGAAGGGGAGAGGTTGAAAAAGGTTTCCACACCATATGAGCACAAAGCAAAGAATGTAAGGCCATTTTACGGCTCGAGGTTATTTAGTGCTCTTTGGGTTTGGTGAAGAAAGACAAAGTAAGTTCACCTAAGGTGTAGTAGACTACGTTCGAAATTAGTATTTGCACTATGTTTACGTGTTGTTTGTTTGTTTACCTTGCTCACAGTTCTATTTGCTGATGAGTTTTAGTTATGTAAATTACGAAGTGTTCTGCTTACTCATCTGATGTCTCGCCATCGCATGGGTTGTCCGTCTAATGGCGATTTCTTTGCATGATTTGCTTTGGCCGGCTCTCGCTGTATTCAGCGTTGATGTGAGATAGAGGCGGTAGTGCTGAGCAATCGATTCCTAGCAACGCGCGAGCAGCAACTCTTTTTTTGTGTCGTCGCACTCGGCAAAACCACTGCTTCTTCATTCTCAATTCTTTTTTGTAAGCAAGCATAGCAGTGACGCGATTTTTCTCGAGTAGGATTTTATAAGGGATATAATTTAAGACAAAGGTCTCGCATTCGAGGAAGCCTCGCATAAAACCCTGGTTTTCTTTTTCTCAGGAGCAATGCTGTAATACATATAAGAAGAGTGTTTTGACGGCCTTACTTGCTGCTCGGGCGTTTCTTCAATGGCTGAGGGATCAAGATCACAATAGAACTTTTTCTGTAATACAGCAATAGGCTCTATGCTTTTTTATAGCTCAGTCTATTCTATTGCGGGCGCTCTTTGCAAATATGACTAGTTTGTACGAAATTGTAATCACTAAATATTTTTTTGTCTCGATTCGCTTCACTATTTGTGGATTTTGTAGTAAACCAAAGTCCTCATTGTAGGAGTGGTCAATATCTCGTGAGGAGCCGCCAAATAAAGAAAAACGAATAACTCATACACCAGGTAGAGTCGGCCATTGTGTGGACGCACTAGTTGTTAATATATGCTTTCTGTTTCAGCTAATTCGGAACCATCACTGAAGTCCAGTGTGGTGTCCGAGAAGCAAAACTGCGGTGTTGTCCCTGCTATGACGACCGCATTAGATAGCGAGCCAGTGTCGAATATTAGCTCACCATCGACTCCCCTTACCAATGGGATTCTCAATAGCCATGAAGAGGTGATTCATTACACCCATTTTTTTCCAATTGAAAATGTCAGAGAAGATGGCTCCATTATCTCGTCGTTGATTCAGACTGTCTTTGTTTGAAGATGTTTTCGTTCGCGAAAACAAACGGTTGCTTTCCATAATTAGCGAAAAGCACTTTGGAAAACAAATGAAAATGCCGTTAAGCTAATGCTACCCTATAACGAATATTATTATGGCTTGTTTGCGTATAATTTGAGTTACCGTTACCGGTGGTCTAGTTGAAAATAATGTCTAAAGAGCAGTTGGATTACCGTCCGCACAAAGCAGCTCGATGTTTGGACTAACTCAATCTAATGTGGAGGATTTAGGACAACCGTTGTTTTTTTTTTGCGTATTAACCAACATGTACTTATTACTTATTTGTTACTTGCAATGGGCACGAAGTAAGGGGAGGGGAGAGTAAGTACAGCGATTGCTAAAGTTTTCATGAGAATGAATAGCACTGTGGTTGTGGTTGGTCATGTCTAGCTCAGGTATAGAAATCAGAGCGCCCATTCTCTTTTTAGTTTTTTAAAGCATTTTTTATCTGAGCTGTCAATTTTGATAGGAATTTGTTGAGGAGATGAAGAGCTTCCGAACGTCGTTAGCGTTAGGTCGATTTTATTTCTCATTGAAACAACATGCTAGTTGGGTTTTCTGCAACTTAGTTCCCAACAGTTCCGCACTCCAGAGTGAGTCATTGGGGTTGGGCTAGTTCTGCTCGAATGTAACAACCGGATGAGGAATGTGGACGTACCATGTACTAGCTGCATTGTGCTGTATTCTGCGCAGCAAACATGTATTATCAATGTATTTCGAGCATATAATTTGTAATAATTGTAGTATTTTTTTGCGGTTTTAGGAGTCCCCCACAGCCTTCGACAACACAGGCGGTGAGCAGCAATTAAAGGAAACAGATGCAGATAATTTATCTAGTAAAGAGGTTCGAAATGAAGAACAGGAGCAGGTGCGAGGTTTTTTTTTTCTATTTTCGTTTCTTTTTTTTACAACATTGCATTGCTAAATACATTTCAATTACAACCGCTTTCGAATGCTTGATTTTAGACATTTTTCAAAGCCCTTTCTTCTCAAATTCAAAACCATATTGTTACGCAGGAATCTTTAACCTACTTGACTTTTGCTTCACAACAGTAATCCTGTTGAAGCTTTCTTGCTTTATTGCGTGCCGCAAACGAAACATTACATTTTGTTTCGTGAGCCACAGCTGCTTTTTTATATTTTTTTTTCAAGTATCTTCTCAGGTATGTAAAAGTGCCGTGGACCAACAATTGGTGCTGGACGTTTCCCATCAGCCCGAACCGGAGGTGTTTTCATGGTCAGACGAAATGGAAAGGTTCGTATCCCTAGATAAAGTTTCATTGTCGTCAATCTTGAGTTTAAGAGTGAAAAAAGTTCTGCACTTTGGCACACTTACGTTCAATTTTGATGCCTTTCATGTGCTTACTATAATTTCATATGTATCCTTGCTCTAGTAAAAAAAGTGTTACCTGGGTGAAAGAAGTTTTATTTCATTGTCTGCGTAAGTAGCATTCGTAAAGGTTTTCGTGTCGGATGGGGATGAAGGAAAGAGTAATGAAACAGTAAAACATTGATGGCTTGCTCTTAAGCGCACTCTGTTTTATGGGAGGTATTTTCCAGAAGTATCACTGGGCCCAGTTGCCAGCGTACTAAAATGGGTTGCCCAAAAAGTCAGGTTGAGGTTTAGCAGTGTTAAAACAACTGACTGACCTATCAGTCCTGAAGATTTGTAAGAAATTCTTGTTATTATTCAATTTTGGATGGAACTTCAGACAAAAAACTACCACAGCCTCGCAGGTTTTTGATTGCTCTTGAAAACTGAATTCTTATTTGTTTGATATTCATATATGTGGGTGTTGGCGTACTGCTACTCTATTATAATAGCTTCAAGCCATTAATTAGGAGTTACGTGGAGTCTCGTAAAAAGGACGAAGAAGAGGAACAACAGCAGGAGGCCAATGGGGCTAATGGAAGTTCTGGAGATTATGCAACAAGTGATTCACCTGGACTAGCAAGTCAAAATTCTGAGGTGTGTTACTTTGCCACTAACAAGAGGTGCTTAGATTTGGGTTCAATTTTACCCTTTTCTGCAAGTTGCGGTATTCATTGGGGATTGAAATTGCCAATGGCCGTTTATTTCACTCGTCGTTTCGTTCATGTTTTCAAGTATAGTACGAGAAGTAATAGATCATCATAATGATCACGGTATTACATATAAAGGCAGCTCTCATTTTTCGAATAATGGCTGTGAATCACAGGTGCTACTGTATGCCATTGCTTTCAGTGACATTTTGCTTTGCCATATTTTGTAATCTTTTGTTTAATGCATTCCCATCAGTCGTATTATCAGTGAAATCTCTGAAGAAGTCCGTTGAGGTTCTTACATTGCAGAAATGCAGTAGTGAACCTTGTATTAACAGGCGGTATTTCACGCTATTAAATTAGGAATCTTTTGTAGCCTCCGATATTAACAATTCACTGTTTAGGAGGCTATACTCATGAAGAATTTATTTTCTCATATATCCCTTCACAATATCTGTTTCGAGTACATCTACAGTATTTATAGCAGCTTTAAGCAGTTTATTGTTCTTTTTATGAATAGCGCATCCTACTTTTATCGTTTTTTGTGTTCTTTGAACATCTGGATGGAACCTTCGCTCTCTGGGGCGCGATTGATTTAAAAGTCTTTGTCAATTCCCCGGCTCTAAAATTATGTGTCATTGCAGATTAGCAGGCATCGTATTGCTCCTCATTGTCATATTGTCGGCACCATGTTTTATGAGCCTTTACAATACAGCGCTTAAGACTCCATTTGTTGTTATGTCCTTTGAACGTGCGTATATCAATCCATTGAAAGTATAGAAACCTCTCAGAAAAACTAGGAAGACTCAATGTGGTAATACCTTCCAATTTTACCAATGCATTCCGCGTGCGAATTTTCCTATTCGTTGAAAATCTCCGATTGGAGGATAGAATCAGGATATCCATTCTTTTTCCTACCGCGCGAAACTCTTAAAGGTATTTGATCGCTTCGGCTCATAAGGGGCTAGATGAATAATAAAGAACCACCAGGTAACAACAGCTATTCAACTGACGTTTTCAACAATATGTTAAAGAATTGTGACTAAAAATGACAACAACGTTTCGGCCCATTTGGATTTTTGGTATTCCTTTTATTGAACGTTCAGTATATTCATTTATTTGATTGTTTTTGATTGACTTTTTTGGTTCACTTTACCCAAACTCCAAATCCTAATGAGGATTCTATTGAGTACAGTACTGAGGTGAACCGACTTTTCATAACCTGTTGCTTCTTTAGGTGATTGGAGCATAATTTTTAAAGTAATCTCTCTAGTGAAGGTGTTATTGTTTTACGCATTGTGATGATTAGTAACTGTAATTATTATTTAGAATTTTCTAATATGAGTGATAAGAAAGCGAAAGGCGAGTGTGGTTGTTCAAACGCACAGTTAGTTTGTTTCGCATGTCTAAATGAGAGATTCAGAAAGACAATGCAGTGTAATAAACGAATCTGCCCCGAATTTCGCGCTGCCTATCGTACGGTTACGACAAATTGATTCTCTCCCACGGTCTGTTATGAATTCCTAGCAGCACTTGAAATATAAAATCTGAACGCATTGATGAAGGGAAAAGCCTATAGTTACGTTGAATTGCCACGAAAACCCAATTTTCATTCTTGTAAAAAGGCTTGTCGTAGTTGTCACCTTCATCACTTTCTGCGGTTTCCCAGACATCGTGCAATTCTCAGTCATGTAATTGATTTCTCATCGGTTACACTCTTAGTGCAGACTTAACACCCCGTTGCTTGATATTGGGGAGAGAAGAGTCGGTTCTATCATAATATTGGCGATTCTAATCGGCGCGACGGTGTTGCAGCACAGGGCACTTGTCACGGCTATGATCGAGTGCGCGTGGCGGGATACGGCCTTTCTGTGTGGAGACCTGTTTTTGTAACGGTTCATCGATGAGCGTTGAGGGGTCTTCGTAAATCAACACCGTAACCTTTTCAGACTTGAACCGTCCAGCAAATTGGCAACGTTGGCGCTTATCATGATTTTTTGATCCAAATATCGGAAACACCGCTGATAGCGGGGTCTCATGTGGGGCACCTGGCCATGTGACGAACTCGCTGGACTCATGTTACTGAACATGTGATTTCGGAAGGCTGCACCTGTAATGAGCTAGACATCCGATCATTGGTCTATCATGGGAACTGACCCATCGTTAGAAGTCGCACATGCAGCTTTAGGTTGCTATTTTCGATCCACCAAAACACCCTCGCAAGTGTTACTTTCCAAATCTATGAATGAAGCATTTGCGTGTGGTTAGTACAGGGATCATTCTTTGAAGTGTGAACCTACGCAAAGTTCTGAAGATCTTCTCGCACTTTCCTGAGCCCCTTCACTCGACTATTTTTCGCTACGTCATGTTAGAACTCTTCGTCATCCTTCGTCGGAACAAAAAAAATTACACGGTCAATCTAGAAGTCTGGCAGTAAGCTTGCTCAGGAAAAGGTTTCAATCAGTTGTAGAAAAGAATTTCTCTAGGAGGGGTCGGGTCAAGAGTATATGACATACGAGGTAGGTATAAGATGCGGGTTGCGGCATTACATTAACTATGGATCATTAACCAAGAGATATTTGAGGGAAGGAAGTGGAGAGGATGGCGTAATGAGAGCGCGTCTATGCATGTGTTCGATATGCGAAGAGAAGCCTTTCAATGGTGTGTGAGAAGCATTCGATTTCACCGTGACGCTGTCTGTTCCGTAATTAAGAAAAGTCTTCATTTGTTCAAAAACAATATCAAATTAAACTTCAATAAACAAGATACAGTAAGTATGAAGAGTCAGGGACTAACTGGAATAGCCTCTCTTATACCGCCCCTTCATGGAGAGGGTTGTTAATTCAAATCCAAGTTTCGCTCTAGATCTTGCAGGAGCGACTTGATCGATGATTGTTCGCGAAAGAGTTTTGACACTCTTCGTTTCTCGTCTTTGAATATATAAACGTAGATTAGGGCTTATGCATTCAATACGTGTAACGTTCGATATATGTCCGTATGTGTCTTCTGTGAAGACGTAAAATTGAGCCCCGAAATAGCGAGTTATACGATTTTTCTTGAAGTTTCAAAGCGTTATACTCCAAATTGAGATGGAATTCGGGATTAATAGCCGAACATCCTCAATCAAGTAGGTGTGGTTCAGTCAAGGCAACCAAAAAATGCATTGATTGTTTGCAGTGGAATCGATAGTCGTGATTGTGAATAGTCGTTCACTGAAGCCATGAATAGAGTCCACTCTTTCTCTACAAAATTGTGCTCATCTTTTCGAGTTCAAAGACTTTTTTCTTGGACACTTGCGTGCTAGTTTAGTTGTTTCATGCTGAGTAAAGAAAAAGAAAAATACTGTTCAGATAAGAAGTGAAGAGGAACTCCAGTAGAGTACTTTCCTTATTTCTTGGAAGATTTGTGGCAGAAGAAAAAAAGCGTCTTTTGCTACGTGATTTGGGGTTTCGCTCTATTTTTTATAGCAGAGATCTTTTAAAAAAATCGGCAGCCTGCATCAAAGTGAGAGTGTTGAATGGGAGAAAGTTCGCTATGAAAAATGCTACCCTTCGTCGATACGACTAGGATGTCTGCTCCGAATGGTCCAATATCGATCAGATTACCAACACATGAGCGGGTTCCCAAAGTCATGCCCACACCCCTCACAGATCGTTATTTTTACCAAATCTACCGTAAAGTACGGTAGCGTTGTACTTGGGTTACCCTTGCTGTATTCATTGGAGGAAAATGTTCCCAATCCGTTGTTAGTCTATCATGTTCTGTTTGTCGTGTGGGTGTCTGAATCAATAGTACATGTTTGGTGTTTACTATTGTACGTAGTCATACAATCATCGATTAAACGAAATGTCGGCGGCTACCTTTCTAGAAACACAATGGATCCGCCTCGTCTATTCGTTGAAGCAAATACAAATTGCGTTTTTTAATGTGCAACCTCTGATTTCCTCTTTTTGCCGGAAAGCATGTCAAAGATTAAAGGTTCGAAGAGCGGGTCAACGTATTTGCTACCATTTGATCATATCGGAAACTTCGTTGACATCGTAAACGAAGGGCATAGATAAGAAGGCCTCTGTGGAGATAGGAATAGTTGCAAGTGAAGTATCTCTTAACAGAAACAGAAGCCAGGTGCAAAGATCAAAGTAGGAAACACCACCCCTACCTTTGCTCCCATACTTGGAAANAAACGATATTGAGCAAATTTCCATGAGTAATATGAAGGAGAGCAAAATCAAAATGGGCAGTAATATTTTGCTGTCGACTTTCTTTATAACTGTAATTTTTTGCCATCTCATTTTCATGTTTTGCAGTCATTTTTTAGTCTCATGGACTCATTTTTTGTGGGAAGGTAAATGGCAAGCGGTTTCTCTAGGGAATAATCTCCCGTAATCTCATGCTTTTCTACGACCCATTGTGATTCTGTGACTGCTCATTAAATCGCGCCACTGCCTAGAAATGCGGAATGGCCGCGAGCTCAGTGCCTGTTGGCGGGATGCCAGCTGTGTCTGGAAAATTGCCAACATGCGCTCTTCGCCAGTTATCAATGTCGTGGGTGGGCTACGACCGGTGTCATACGTACGTATCGATCGATCGGCAACCATGATTGTCCCTCTCTGCCTCTTCTGGCATTCGTTTTCCATTCTTGTCACGCGTTTTCGTTCACAATGATTTTTGTCTCGTGCCCTTCTCCATGTGTCATGTATCTTGTTTGTTGTGCCGATGGCGATGCTTCCCAAGTGCTTTCCCAGCCAAGTACAAGTTTGTTACAAAGTTCATTTCGTCATCACCCGTGCAGACAGCCTGCAATTTTGATCTTCGGATCATTTTTTTCACTGCCACGAATCCGTCCCAACCGACACCATCGGTGGTTGCACTATTGCGCTGACACGCCCCCGTCGTCCGTCTCTCACCATCACACGCTCTTTGACCGTTTTCACGTCTGCGCTTCCATCGTCGTCTCGATGCCCAGCTTAGCGCTCTTCACGTCGGCGCTCTCGCTTCCACGTGCAATAGCGTGCCACGAGGCCGCGCCCCCAACTTGGCCACCGTCACTTTCTGAAGGCTTTCACTTCGTGTGGGGTGGTGGTTTTCACGCCCATATCATCACCACAGGGTGCTCGTAAGATCTGATCGTTAATTTAGTGATGTTTGTGCACCCACTACTGCCACCACTTGCTTTCATTCCCACCCATATTCCGCCGCCACCACCACCGCACCCACGTCCACCTTCATCGCCATCGTCAACCGCGCGGCAACTACTTTTGCCACCGCCGGTACCACCGCCATTCCCGTTTCCGTTTTATATTCGCCCACCATCACGTTTTCCAAATAGCTCAGGATTGGCAAGAGCTGTATCGCCTCTTCCTCTTTCACTACCTCTAACCATAACCTCGCTGAAGTCCAACAAGAATATGCGACGACGAAGTAGTGGCTCGTCAGCACAGTCAATGAGTTGTGCAGCAAGCACTTCTTCGGCATCAAATTGCGAGGCGGTAAGCTTTCACGTTCGGCTACTACGTTTCTTCTGTTCCTCACTTTTGGCTCTCAAATTTTCTTTTAAACTTATGTATCAACTGACTTCACTTTAATGCTTTTCTAGATTGAGGTATTATGATAAGGGCTTTTTTGCCTAACTCATAAGCACAAGTCTTTTTTTTTTTTGCTCCTTACTTATGTTCATCCTTAACGAAGGGGAAATAATATTGTACATACCCTCTGATCAGTTTTATGCGGCTTTTGATTCATTCCAAAGTTGCGTCAGTGAAGTGCAAAGTAATCGAAACGCTATGAGAACAAATGGTCGCCATTTATGCAATGTCTTCTAAGCGTCATGCATTTTTCATGTTTTTACTTTTTAAATTTTTTTTTACCAAAAGTTCAAATGCTAGAACCAACAACAACGCTCACTATCATGATCATACATTTATGGGTGAAAGTGTAACTAAAAAAGTTAGTACCCATTAAGGACTACCAAGGTTTAAAACAAAGAATCTAAGCACCTCTCAAATAAACTCTTTTTACGTTTTTCTTTATCTTCCGCATCATCCCAACTCTCTTAATGTCTAGGTATCATCACAAGATTCGGGGCGTGCAACGGGAGGATTAGCATCCTCGCTTTCCCCAATGGATGAAGCCGGAGATGTCCTTCCGATGTACGAATTCGAGATTCCTAACACCTTAGTGGGTTTGGTAATTGGAATCAAAGGCAAAACAATAAAGGTGCGTGCGATTTCAACTTTGAAAAATTATCAGGTTCGAGGCGTTCCACCGATGTAGTTTTTTATAGGAGCTGAGTTCAAGAACTGATGTCCGAATGCTTATACGTCAACATCACACGCCAGAGAAGGTGGATACTCACCAAATATGTCAAGTAGGTTCTTCCGTCATTTGGTTTGCATTGCTTCTATCTCCAGTGCTTTTGTTATGTATGCTCTGACGACATTTTCAGGTACGGGGAAAGCGTGAGCAGATCAATCGCTGTCTGCAAATGTTGCGCAGACGATTCCCTCCAGCACGATTCCCGGAATTAAATTTGCAGCCGGTTTTACCTCCACCTCTTGCAAGTAATTTGTTTGACGCGCTAGCTTCACAACCCAGCTGGGTACGTCTTTAATTACGCGATTGATTCTTCACTTTCAACTCTGTTAGATTCTTGTGTTTTTCAGCTTACTCTTCCGGATGCTATACCTTGTGAAGTTGTATGCTCTTCGGTTATCGATCCTGGACATTTCTTCTTACAACAACCGACCCATCCCTCGTTTTCATCCTTATCCCATCTCGACATGTATATGATACGCTTGTACAGTCAAGGAACAGATATTCCTGACTTGCCGAAACCTTGTCAAAGTAAGCCGGTCTTTTTACTGTAACCAACAAAAGAAAGATTGTCAATCATTCCAACAATTCCATCGTTGAATATATCTTTGCAGCTGGCCTTCTTTGCGCTGCTCCTGTCCTTGGAGCATGGTTCCGCGCAGTGACTGTGAGTTACTATCCCGAGAGCGATGAAGTTATGCTGAGATTTGTAGACTATGGAGGCTATACTAGATTACCAAGAAGTGAACTGCGACAAATTAGGTACCGGTCCATTTAAATCTCCTTTTCATAGTCCCCGCTACTTTTCTGCAAAGCTATTATCGCCGCTTATATTCACATTTCAGGACGGATTTAATGTCTTTGCCGTTCCAAGCAATTGAATGTTATTTAGCACACGTTCAGCCAGTTGATGGTATGCTCATTTTCTCTATTTCGCATTCTCAAGTTTTTTTTGATTCAATTTTATGCTTCCTCGTAGAGTTCCTTCATATTCACTTAGGAGGCTATTTTTCTAGGTTTTAATATTGCTCCTTTATTGTGTGATTACAAACTTTCAAATGTCCATTATTCTTGTGTGTATATTCCATGGTTGAAATGGTTGTAGATGCGCCTTTGGAGTGTTCTATCGGTTAAATTGTTCTACTTTCCTAACAGTGAATTGTTTTGCAGGCACGTGGCAATGGGGCGAAGCAGCGTTTGCCCATTTCCAAAAGTTATGTATGGGAAAAGTCATCAATGCAACAGTGGTTGGTTTCAATGTCCAAGATAAAGTGCCCATGGTTGAGTTGACTGTATTGGATGAAGAAGGCAAGGTGAGCACATACGTCGTTATTTTTTTCTGACTCCGTTCCGTCGGTCTGCTACTATCCTAGTTGCGAACTGTGTGTTCAGCCCATACGCGTGGACAAGGATTTGATGGAAGCCGGGTTCGCAAAAGCGTCCGATCCATCAAAATTGCAAAAAGTAACGTCAACTAAGGGCCGTCCATTGTCAACAAATCCTACGCCTATGGTAGCTGCTGTATGACATTGAGACCTTTTGTAATGTTGAGTCTTGCCTCTTAATGGTAACACGAAACGTTTCTGTACTCTACATTCGATGACTTGATCAGCCCTACAGATTTCTCATAACTACTACATACGACGTATAGATACGTATGCATGTGCGCAGTCACGACAACGTTTCTAGATCTAGACTCTAGCCGCCCATAGTGTTTAGCTGTTTTGTTGTGTTTGTGGTTGGTTGTTTTTATTATTTTTCTTATCGGTTCCTGGTTCTTCTATCGTTGGTTATATATTTCCCGTTCAATCCTACCACATTCTGTTGTTTATAGTCTATAGGCAGAGTTTATCCGCCCGGTCTGCTATGTGTCCCACAGTTGCCTTTTCGCCAGTTTGCTATCCTATGGTTCTGTCCTCGACAAAAATCATATTCGTCACTTCCTGTTCTAGAATCGACCTCAACGTCGATGATTTTTATCCTGTTCCTATTCCTGAATTGACTGTTCGACGGAATTTCTTCATAAGATTTGTTGATTTGTTGACTGAATATCTAATCACTGACTATCATTGTTTTAGTAGTTTAGACAGAGATGTCGTCCAGTAATGGACCTGACTGACGGATATACTGTATTTACCGATTTATATGCCGGTAACGGCAATCCGGATCGTAGCTGATCCCCCTTTTCCGTGCCGTCATAGAACGTTTTTCCTCTTTCATCTGATCGCAGACAGTCTGTACGGAAAGACCTGCCGACTTTCCTCACCCTCTAATACATGTATATTCTTTTCGTCCCCAATAGGATTGATTCCCAAACATTAGCTTCGTACGACTCATTATTTTACCGCTTTTGATAATCGTTTCGAAAAAAGGCTACTATTTCACGTGTTCTTGTTTGTTGTTGATTTCGGATTGGTGGTGTTTTAGTTACTAATTATTTAGTAATTAATATGTACAAAAAGATTTCCCAAGTACTAGAAGAGAATGTTCAGAAGAGCCTGGGTACCGTACGAAGATAACATCGTAGAGCCTGAGCAAACTGTGTTTGAGTTTTTTCTTATGTAGTGGTTCGGCTTATGAAATTAATTGAGTTTTATTCAAACACTAATTGTTTATTAAATAAACATTAAAGTTTCGAGTGTTTCGTAGAGGAATGTCAGTTGCTAGTGTTTGTGTCAATCGTGCATATTGTGCTTTTAAGTTTTTTGAAATTCTGTTCCAACCGAAATAATTTCTGCTTTCTGATTGAGATTTTTTTGAATCTCTTTCAAATTGGATAGCTAATTCCTGGTTCCATTGAGCAATTCGTCAATGTTGGGAATTTGGGGTATACTAGATTTTTTTCCTGCTACTCAGGCTCTTCTGGAATATTCTTTTTCACTAATATAACGGTAGAAGTAGATTGGATTTATTGGTAAAACTGACTAAGCAATTTCAGTAAGAGATCCAAGTGTCTGAATCCTTAAGTAACTTAGTAGGCTAACTTAATTTGTCTGGTTTTGAGGGCTGTGCTTTATCAAAAGCGAAAGATGATGGAACCTAGCCAACTCTGGAGAGGCGGAACTAATGGCCCTGCAGTATTCGGCCCAATCTCCCGGAAGTTATCGTGGGAATAGCAAGCTGCAGCTTTGAAAAATGATACACACAGGAAATCATTCAAATATTTATCACAGCAGCATTATGTACAACTGACTTTCGGGAGGAATTTATGTTCACCCAAACATGTGTGGCCTACATAACTGCTTATTAGAAAAGCACTGTATCAGTGTGTGTGGATAGAAAAATGGAAATGAATCAGTTGACTAAAACATTTAAAGCTATCATCTCGTCAAGTGATCAGTAAATGAAAACATACTGTAAGTGAAAAAAGAAAGAAAAGAGGTCAATATTCACAGATCATCGGGTTGTCAGAAGGGCATGGATGACTCAGGCAGGGTGAACAGCGAACTAGCGCGCCTTGGCAGTGTCCCGTATGTGTGGATAGAGAGGGCTGATGAGGTGGTTATGGGGGTGAATAGGTGGAATCGCCTGTTGGAATGGCTGATTTGACATAGCTCAAGTGGATGAAACGATGACGGCTGCAATTAATACTGAAAGACGTAATCAGGCACACTTACTTTGAATCAGGGGAATGATGATGTTCATCATAAACTACTGCGGAACTAGACGGTCTCTAATTTGCGCCGGCGGTTGTAAGCAAGCGCATTACAACCGGAAGCCCTGAGCAAAAAATGAAATCGGTGCAGGACCAGTTGAGCTAGCTGGCTGGCGCTGACGCGATAGGCGGAGGTGATGATGGCTCCTCGCATCGAAGCTCCTCACTTCGTATTAGATTTGTCGCTTGAAGCGCAATGAGAATCGTGCTGTTCGTCCATTTGGATGGTAGATGACGAATACTTGATTGCTTTCAGAAACCGTGTCTTCTTTTGGTCGATAACAACAGCTGAAAAATGGATGTTACTGAAATAGAATAAAGAATGAAGAATAGTTATATGAAGACCCAGATCAGCGGGAAGTTCAAGGTCCGCTTTATTTTCTGAAATGTAGCGGTTATCACTTTCTATACAACATAAATTCAAGAAACTGAAGTATTAGATTATGTACCAAATGACATAACTACCATTCTTGTAAAGATCAAAACCAGCATTGGCTTCCAGGCCAGCCGGGCTCCTTGTCCCTTTGTAGGTCAATTACTATTCGAACTCCCTAAGAGTTTAAACGAAGGATTATGATTTTGTTTGGTCATAAACATCGCTCCCTTCGGTGGCGCTCATCAACGGAAGAGACCGTGGCAAGCTCCTAGCGTTCTGACATCGCTTTAGTTTGCCGGTATCTTTTTCTCACATTTCCGAGGTTCCTTGTCAGGCCGTCTCATTCTTGATTACTTGTTTATATTATTGCTTCGGTATCTCTTTTTCCGACTTCCCTTTATTTGGAACTCTGCGCTACGTTTACAGTTTATTTCCGGTGTATGATATTCGCATGTTTACGAGTATTTAATTGTTTAATTACTGCTAATTCCTCTTCTACGGTTCCAGACTTTCATTCTTTTTCTCTGAAATTCTGAAATTCTCATCCTCTGAAATCTGACTGTTTTTTGGTCTCGTTTATGAAGTATTCATTTTATCAGGTAGTTTACGAGTGCAGTGCTGGAACAATTAATGGCTGACTTCACCACCTGATTGATAACGGAATCTTATCAATGGCAACTAACCAATAAGGGTAAGCACTTGACTATGCGCTGGGTAAGCACTTGACTATGCGCTTTCTTTTACAAGAACTTCTGAAGGGCGTGGAATAAACGACAAAAAATTACAACCTTGTTAAGGAAAATTTTTGGAGTAAGCTTCAAGGTTTTTTTGAAGTTGCTATGATTATATGATTCTTAAAAAGTTGTGGTCAGAATGATTGTCCTTGCTTTGATCACATAGGAATAACATGCATATGGGTGATTCATCGTGGTGTTGATAGTTAACAGAGTACTTCAGTCCACATTAGAATCTGTGCTTTTCTTTTTCACACCAAACTCGTAGTAACTCACGATTTCAATGGGAAGGAAGACTTGACATGGACCACCGATCTGTTGGAGTTTCCGAACAAAAAACGCATCTTTACGTCAATCAATAACGTTCACATTTCTCTAGTATTATGTAATTCAAAAAGCATCTGAAGCTTCAACATTTCTGCATTTGAAGCTGGTTGCTGCAGATACTTAACAGCCCATGTTGCGGCGGTCGGTGTTAAGGTTATGCAAGGACCCCGGCGTGCCTTGTTTCCTGTTCAAACTTTTACTTTCATGGGTAATGTATGCTTAAGGAGGTGGAACTGAGCTTATGGATGAAAGCCAAGTTGTCTTTTCACTCTAAACGCCGTTTACATTTAAGAATATAATAACTCGCATTTTTACATTCAAAGAAAAACACGCCTAAAGGGACAGATAGCTAGGGCTTCCTCTGGTGTGTTGCAGTAGGAACAAAATTGTCGCGTCGCCTCGAGAGAGACGCCGCGCGCGAAGGAATGTAGTGGAATGCAGCTGCGAGTAAAAAATTCAGGAAAGAACTTATAGTAGAAACATGCTATAGGTAATAATTGCATAGTGATTGAATTGTATGAAGAACGCTTGAACTGTTATAACGAGGCAAATTGTCCGCGACAGCCGTGTGCGGCGGATCGATTACACAAAACCGTTCTTACTGCCCGTCTCCCTCTTTTATAGCATATATCAAATATAATTTTTGTATAAATTTCCCATGGTTTGTAATAAAACTGCGCGTATGACTCACCGTAGACGAGTATAATCAGAAATGTGGCATATTGTTAGATCTTCGAAATATTCTATTCTCCAAAAGTTGTCTCGAATAGGGGTGTTCATCAGTTATGGAAGTTAATGTCTTTAATTACTTTGCATATGATATACATCCCATGACCTTAAACATTTTTTTGTTTCGCGCTTTCCCAATAGAGTTGTCTGCTGTCTGATGTGCTGCTGTGTTTCTTCAGGTGAAGTTCGATAATATCCGTTTATCTGGATCACGTGGCTGTTGAGCTGATTAATTTCAATCAACGATCGGAAAAGAAAACTGCGGCTGGTAACCCACAAGCGGGTAAACGAGAGGAGGTGTAGACTTGATTGTATCGCCATCGAAACATGGAGGTTAGGCATTATCCGTTTAAACAGCATTACATATTCTTTCTAAGCATATATTGAAACATTTCTAAAGAAGCCAGTTTTGAAGCATGTGAATGCGTTGATCGAGAGCGTTTTGTCAAGGCGTTTCTTTATTGAGGGAGTCTGAAGTTTTTAGATTCGTTGGTATGAAGAAAGAGTCGATTGTATGATTGCTGCTAAGCTCCCAAGACAAAAAAATTTCAAGGAGATTGATTCTGTATGAATTAGATTTGTGAACAAGAACAAGCTATTTAAGGATTATTTTCGATTCCTTGGGGGTTGAGTAGCGAACGCAAGTATTAAATTTACTTCACTCCCTATTTTGAAGTCCTAATCCGAACATTTTGAACAGCGCATGGAACCTTAGCACTCTGGATTTACTTAGCTTCGAAAGTAATTGGATTTTTTACTTCATTAGGAGAGAACTTATGCTTACTTTTCTATTTTCCTTAGTAAAATTTTTTGCGAATGCATGTGGTCATCTTGAACTTTTGCTCCTGGAAACTATAAATTACCTCCGGAATCCGGTCAATCGAATGTCCAACTTGTGCTTGATTTCCACATATGATTGACAGCCGTATGAGCACGGAAACTCTCCATCAGAGAGTCGGAAACGTATATGACCCCCATCCGGTACCTATTAGCACCATCAATTAGCGGTCACAAGTAAATTGAGGGTAGAGAGTTGAGAACTCACAGATATCCTCCAGTAACATTTGATGTCTTTTCCTGGTGGACTGGAAAGCGTTTGCCAAGTGTCGGTCGCGACTAGTTCGCCGCCACAAGCTGAAAAGGAGGTTAATGTCAATATGAAACAAGAAATCGAATTGAAGTTAATTTCTTCCATTTCTTAGGAAAAGACGCACGAAGTGGCATCAGATTTCTCGATCATTAGTATAAGATTCTTCGATGTTTGTTACTGAGCTCATACTCTTTACACATATTCTGCTAATAAATAAGGTAGTTGAGGAGACTGCGCTTCTTGCTCCATATACAGCATTTTATGTATCACTTGAAAATTTCTCAAAATTCCCTTGATTTTCTTTCAGTGAGCTAACAAGGGCAAGATCCCAAGTCGAAGTGGCCATTTGAAATGGGACCTACACTGGCGCACGTGTTTTTGGATGCTGAGTTTATATCTGCTTTCCAAATTTGCTAAGAAAATCGAAAACATTAAAAAATGAAAATAAATTTGGTGTAGTGGTAAGGGTGACGCGGGAGGCTAGGGTTCGGGTTTTGTGGGGGACGACACTTTTGCATTATATGGAATTTTTCCCTTAAGGACTAAAATATACTCTCATGATGATTTTATCACGCTTTATGACCTTTTGATGCTTTTGTTGATATTTATCCACATAAAGCAATACTTCAGTTTCACTCAAATGCCCATGCACCCTATATTCACAGTAGGATAATTTTTGACACTTCATGAACAAATGTGATACTCTAGCGCGAAATGCTCGAAAAAAAGGAACTTCTCACAATGGGAGCAACAGATGAAAAAGAGCTCGTTACAGTTCATTGCTTTACACTTACTAACCAAATTAGATGGAAAACAGAGTTGTGTAGGCGTCCCAAAATCACCCGGGTGAGTGTTTAAGTAGCCGGCGGCATTCCGTGAATACAAGTGGAATTTCCTTAATCTAGCCGCACAGTACTGAAAGAGGAAAAGCGATAGTAAGCGAAGAATGGGGTCTCGTGTGTACACGCAAAGGTTGAGAGCAGGAGCTATTTCATATGAGATGGTGCGTTTAACCATATTTTCAAAAGAAAATAAAAAAAGAGCTTCTATCCGCTGTATTAGCCTAGTGGTAACCTCGAGCAGGGTGTCATTCCCTTCACCTGCTTTCGTGGAGGTAAGGTGCACTGAATAGCTTTCTGGTCTTTGAATGATGTCCACGAGTCCATTATCAACAGTGCCGGTCTTGGTGAGTACGGAGCTGCTACGCACCATCGCACCCAATATAGCATCATCACCGACCCTAGCATCATTACTGCTCATCGTGTGCATTTTACTCTCCCGGACCTCCAAATTTTACGCACGGAGGAATCTCCCACTCGGTAACAGGTGGGTAGGTAGGAGTAGGTATCAGCAAAGCTGCAAAAAGTCATAAAACGTGAGATATCGTGAGAGTATTTTCCAGTCCTTAAGGGAAAACTTTTATACAATGCAAAAATTTCGTCCCCCACAAAATCCGAAACCCAGCTTCTAGCACATGAGACGTCACGCCTACCACTACACCAAGCCACTGTTGGGAAATGAGGCACATCCATGTAATTTAAGTTTTCTAATGTTAAGCTTCCTGAAAACCACCATCGTAACTCCGTTCAGAGAAACGCTTGGCAAATTTGGAAAGCAGATTTGAACTCAGCATCCAAAAGCTTGTCTAGCAGTGTAGGTCTCATTTTAAATGGCCACTTCGAATTGGGATCCTTCCCGGTAAGCGAATGATTCGGCATGCGATATTTCTGGTACGCGCCCATCATTTTGCCGTACTCGATCTTGAAACAATGATTTGCATAGGCTCTGCTTCGTTGTCTTTATTTATATGCGTCATATCCGATTTTTAATGATTGTATAGTAATAGAATTACTATTGGTATCCCTGTTCCACTGTTATTCGCTTGGAGTAATTCACAAAATTATGGGAGAGCGTTATGAATTATTGAAGAACTTCTGCCCTTGTAGCCAAGCGTGGATACTGTAGCTAGTGGCATGCCAGCAGTGCATCTACAACAACGTGGTCGATAGACCCCTATGTGGTAGCATGTGCAGATTATTACAAGACCTGTTTATCTGCTCTACTGATCCGAACAAAAACTAACTAGATCTATAGAGTTTCACGAATACGTACACAGCCATATACAATTCAATGCATATGTAGATCCTGTTCAACAGCAGCAGGCGTCTCAAAATCCGATTTAATTTAGCAGCTTTTCTAGATTTGGTGATTTGAGTAAAAAATAGCTGGATGAATGTCAACAAGAGGAATTTGAGACAATTTGAGCGTTGAAATATGATTTATTTGGTAGTAAATCTGGATGTGAGCCCACATTTACTATGTACTTATAGCTTGAAGTACGAGTGCTCATTCATCCCCCTCATCATGCGAATCCCTCTCAACCGCCTGGTTTCGCCCTATTTTTGCGGCGAATTCCAACATCGATGACTCCCTCGCACGCGTCACTTTGTGAAGATGAAGATGTGACCGGGAAGAAATGATGGTCGTCCTGATGAATAATTCAAGAAAAAAAGAGGAAAGTTCATGTACTTTACTTTATATCAAAGAATTTTGATTCATTCGAGCTGGAACGACGCGTGGCTTCAATTAGTCGAGGGTCATGGCGCTTAAAAGCATAAGTTGATTGCTCATTCACCACGGGTGGTTCATTACTTGCAGATTTTCCCACGTTCTGATTTAAGGGACTTTAAACCACGCCCACATGTTCTCAACTTGGCCGAGCAGCACATGAGAGGGTCTGCCAATTTGAGAACTACTATCGGCCGTACTTTTAACAAAGCTGGTAGAAATCCTCGATACAAAATTACTTAAGTAAATATGTAATAATGAATAATGATAAGTAATAATGTTATATAACGTATCAATACTTAAGAAATATTAGAAAATTTAAAAACCTAATCTACTGAAGTTTTGCAGCACTTGCGCTAAGCAGTACGGGTATGCATGGGAGGCATTAGGTTTCCATTCATACTATGTTAATTTTATCCTATTTTACATTTTTTTGACACTTCATATCACATTTTTTTTGCCCAAAGGATCGATATATAGCAGTATATTATAGCTGCACATAGACAAATTCATTTCGATCTGTCACGTAAGATATACGCCGATGGCTCTGGCACGTTTTGCTGCTTCCGAAGGCTTTGATTAGTAGTTACTTCCATGATCTATCATTTTCTATTTTATATTGTGGCTTACATATCTAGTTTGACTGAAATTATGACTGGCATCGTCAAGGATGAGCATTCCATGATTGCTGGTACCCAAGTATTGATGTCATTGACTACTGATTGTGGCTGTCTTTTCAGGAATACCACGAAAATAATGGAAATATTAGTAATGAAAGAAAAATAAACGGGCAGTAATTCTAAATTTTGTACCATAGAAGCCCACATCTATTTTTTCAACTGTTCCTGTTCATATTCTCGATTTTACTGGATGAAATCGCCCCGGAAGTTTCCCTCAGTAGAATGCCTTCTTTTTCTCGGTTTTTACCAGATAAAATCGCTCACAAAAGTTTCTCGATTTTCTTCCAAGGCAGGATTAATTACTATTGCGAATTCGATCGCGAATATTGGCCTGTAATCTGTTGACAGGAACCACAAAAGGTTTTTACCCGCTGTGAAGCCTGCACTCGGGAAACCCTGATGGTAATTATCGAAGCCCTAATTCTCAACGTGGAAGCCTCACGAAAGCTATTTCAATGATACTTTTTTCTCTCATTATTTGTGTAAAGAAGTACGGTAGTGTTGGATGGTATAGCCCGTCGACCTATAAGTAGGACAAGGCCTTCCGGTAAAAAAAAACACTCCAAGGCGAACTATGAGAAATTATTCGGATTCTATCCCTGTTCACGTAGACAGGAATGAAGCATCCCTGATAATATGTACAGAAAAGTCGGTTTACTGGTTGGACGGTTTACAGATGAACTTACAACTAGGTTGTAATCGACTGCAGTCAGGCCCGCCTAGTCCTTCTGGGCAACGACAGACGGCGCAGTTGTTTGGATCTGGATAACCGCCAGCCAGACAATGCAGATTTGATCGTCCAGCACAGGCATCTAAAAGAAATTGTGAGAAAGGAAGGTGTTCTTTGATATGCCGCTCGATTCCCACGGCAAACCTTATCGAGCAGAATTCATTAATCGGTTGCATGGATCTGGGAGGCTACCGCCTTTGCCCTTGGTCTAAATATTTCGGGAGCTTTTCGTAAATCTTGGGAGCTTTTATAAAACTCGTTGAATGGGCGGAAGCTAAACTTTGGCCATCAAACGTAGTTAAGAACTCTAAAAAATGGAGGAGACGGAGAAGAATGAGGGAGAGCGGAAGAGGGGGGGGGGGCAGCTGGAACTTGCAATCTGTTTTGCTCTGTAGTTAATGCTTGGTTGAACAAATCGGATGCAAACTTCAAATGTGCCCACACTCGTAGCCATTAAAATAGATTGGGCGCCTTTGACCACTAATCAGGAAGACATTGATTTCGGAAGGTGCATTTGAAATGATATATAAGTGAAATCTATTTTATAGCACAAACTCGGGCAATAGATGTCGTTGATCACTTTGGCATCTAAGAAGGCCATCTTCTCGGTGCCCATTGTGGTCACGTATTTCAACTCTTTTGGCACAATCGTGAAATCGGAAACCTATAAAAAGATCAATTCTCGGGTTATTCTATATAAACATCGTTCTCAATAAATAGTTATAACCAGAGTTATTAAGTATCAGTACCAGTAGTACCGGTTTGTAAGTAGTACTACTATATTTGCTCGATATAATAAGTTTATACGTTCGAAAGACGACTGTAAAAATTGAATTTTCTAAGTTTAGATTTATTCAATCGCTACTTTATTTTACTGTACTTTGAATCTTAGTGGTGTAAAAATTGTCAGAACAAGAAGTTTAATTGAAGAAGATAATTTCTTGGCGTCCATGAAACGTTGCGGCCCTTACTCAACTTGCTTTGACTGTTGTTTTAATCTTTGAATACCTTATTGGAGTTTTCATTAGGGTGCTTGGACCATTATGTATATAGGCTAGTGTTTTCGAACCTTTCATACGTCTTTGGTACCTATTAATTGGCTTGGTTAGCCTGAATTGAATCCCGGATCAAGAAAGTGATAGTTCTCCACTTGGTACTACACCTCTTTAACTCATTGAGCCATAACCGAAGCGCAGAGTTAGGCCTTCTGAATGAAACGTTCCCTTTTTCAAGGCACGCCGAGCACTCGTCTATTTCGTAGAGTAGCCGACCTTTTGAGTGCCAATCTGGCCAATTTCTACGTAAGAGGAGGGGCCAGTCGATGTGCCGGTGAATGTCAAAAGTCTTCTACCCAAAGAGTTGGTACTGATGGGTTCAGATTTTAACCCCATTCTCAGAACCATAGTGGCTGAGTAGCGGCGCCATTTGAATTGTTCTCCGTCTACTCCACACAGTCTTTACAAAAAAGATCCATTGGCTGACTTCGTTGATTCAAAGGATTCGCACATGTGCGGAAATGCTCGACTGAAGGAATTGAACAGCATTTAGGTTACACCAAGAGAGGAAAAAAACTCTTCTACAAAAGGTTGTGGTTAAGTGGTCGTTTTCGTGACGAGTGACAAAGGGGTTTTCCCAAGTTCCTCGTAATTCTCCCTGCGTAACCAGACGAGTACGAAAAAGCATTGACATGCCTACATAAGACGTTTCTCAGTTACGCCGCCGAATGTTCATTGGATTAGAAGGTCGACAAGGCCGTTAGACGAAAACTGCAATGCAGTAATACCATTGCCATAAATCATTTTTCAATTACCATTACTTCTCGGGTAAATTTTCATTTTCCCAGAACATTTCATCACTGGGGGATACGATATTAGTTTCAGGAATTGTAAAGCCGAATGTCATCGTTCAGCTTTCCTTTTTTCCTTTCTTTATGAATACTAATTGTTTTGTCAGGGTAAAGTTGGATTGCTGGTAAGAGGTGCTATCTTATTCAAGCAAAGTCATAGGATCGATTCCCACTCGGACTAGCCGAGCAGCTTAATAAGGACGGAACGGACTCGATCACAGAATAAGAACAATTGGGACCCCTAAATGACAAACCGAGTCACATCAAATGTGCATTATTGTGTCTTACAAATATGATTTCTTTACTATATGTTATTTATATAATATAAAATATAAAGTTATATACTCCATCTTTAGTGTTTTTTAGGGAAAAATGGGAAATTACTTAGGTAATTGACATTCAAACCTCAGAGACGTACCTTAATTGCATGAGCAACAGCATGGTAATGCATCAGAGATCCGTAGTCGTACGGTACACGACGTGGAGAGACCTTGAAAAAAGCATATGTCCATGCGAATTCTGACGTGGAATATAGCTTTGATAGTTTTGAGAACAATAACTATCCAGAATTGAACCGCATTATTCTCAATCAGTTGACGCATAACCAAAAAGGTTGTTTTGTAATCACTGTAAAAGGCCCGTTCATTTGATAAAACGATTTGCCCTGCTCAAAACTACTGGTTGAGCCCAGATCTGGGGTGCTTGGCACCGGATCTACTCATAGTACTGACGAAAGGTACGGGAAGGCTCACTCAAGAAGCCTCACAGAGATAATGAGTAGAGTGATTTTTTTCTCCCCGTTAGATGACCCATTCTCATTTTGCGACCTTGACGGGTTCTCCTGGCCCACAGCCAGACTGCTCTATACCAAGGTCAATCATTGTTCGGAAACCATATTTACGCTATTCTGTATTTGCTAGTGTAGTATGCAATGGCGAGAGTACAGTTTTGACAAAACAACCGGTCACCCTTTTCTTGTTTTGTGGGCAGGGGGGTGGGGGGGGGGGGGGGGGGNGGGGGGAGAAAGGGGGAGGGGTTATACAGAATGGGATGGCTTAGAGCTGAAAAATTGAGCTTCAAAAACAGGGAGCTACGCGAGCGTGCCATCATAAGAGGTCCCAGGGAAAGTTTAGAGAATAACAGGAGGGAGACAGGCTTCAAGCGCAAGTCTTCTTTTTTATAACATTTGAAGGCTTACTTGGCGGATTCCAAACGCTTGAAGCATACTCCGGAATGGCATAAATGACGCAGTCGCTTCTTCCATCACATTCTTCCAGTTAATGGAAATATGGCGATCTCTGAAGAGAGCGATGAGCAGCTCTAGCATCTAAGATAGATTCCATAGTAAGAATGGAGTCAAACCTGTCGGGTCGTTGGTGAGTATGCCAGAAACCGAGGGCATGTCCTGTTTCGTGCGCCACCACATACTCCTGAAATCACATAGGAGTCAATCTGATCAACATTCTATGGCTGCATTCGTGAAAAAGCTGAAATGACACACGGGCCGGAGCTCCCTTTGTCATTTTTGGTTTCCCAAGAATGCGCTAAACTTTCGGGAAATCGAATTTGAGGGTGCATCGGGGAACCAGGTTGGATTCAGTACCAGTATGCTGGCTACATTCATGGTGAAAAGGGTAAAGGTAAATATGAGAAAATTTAGTTCCAGTGAGTGTAATGGCATGGTAAGTTTTCAGGGCATCATAACAAAAACGTTAGCTTTATATGCTTCATCATAGCTTGATAAGGCACAAATTAGACTCGAAACATAACTGTAATAATAGTAATTGTTATAGGAGGCCAGAGAGGGGTTCTCTTAATTTCTATTGAGAATAGGTCTTCGAAGTGAAATTGATGTTGATTTGTTCCCAGCCATTCTTGAGAAGGTAAAATTTTGCTTTGAGCATCTGAGCCGTACGCAAACTCTTTGAGGTGTCTTATAGTTTGTAATTAAATAATAATAATAGTAATAATAATAAAAATAACAGTAAAATTTGAATTGCATGATGAAAGGGCCTCCGAGAGGAGCAAAAAGAGAGGAACGATAGAAAAGAGATGATTAATGAAGAAAAACAAAAACTGGGTTTGAATTGAAGCATTTTGCAAGAAAGAAAAGGGTTGTTTAGTATTGCTTGAGTTTACTTCTAATGGAATATGTTTTGAGGAATTTTTATTAAATCAAAAAAATTTCATTTTGATAAAGGGATGAGAGATAAATTCGAGAGCATAATAGGAGAGCGGTTTCCGTCTCAAATACGCAGTCAAACAGGCACGTAAGTAGTGGCACCGGAGAAAATCTCTAAACGGAGGAGGAATGAGGCTTTCGAAAATGTAAATGAGAGATAAAAAGTAAAAAGAAAAGCTTCGTTGCAATGAAACGCTACAATCAGGCGCGGATGGACGAACTCAACTGCTGATGCATCTAACTGGAGTTTAAGCTTTCGAGTGTTGATCAATCCCTTTTTCAGTAATCTTCCAACTTCGGAGAGGTTCACGTTTACAGTCTGAGTAAGGAATCGCAGTGGCACTTGGATAGATATTCTTCTCGAACAACCGATTGGATTTGGTCTGTTACAGCCGGACGGATCACTTCTGTTCTCTCGGAGTTGGGAATCTTCACTCGTACCATGATGTAGCATAGCTCTTTCTGGCTATTCCCCAATTCCGCATAGCGCTCACTATGTTCTTGATCTTCCTATTTCATTTCTTCAATCGGGATCCTTCGTTGTTGCCAATATCGAAAGAAGTTTACTTGTCTTCTATGGTAATAGAGCGCTGTGCTGTAATTCTATCCTAGATTCACATCGTCGAAGTATTCAAGGTATAGGCGTCAAGAGATCTCTTGAGCTGGGAAACGTTTGTGATGGGCAGGAGTTACAGGGGATTCCTGCTACTTCTTTGATTACCTTGAAGTCTGCTTTTCAATGGTTGCGCCATCCCAACAGGACACACCTATGCCGAACACGACGTTTCTTTGTGGGTTGCCGCCTCTCTGTCCGAAAAACTTCTTCAGGGATTGCTCCAACTAGTCGAGAAAATGCTTTGCAGTCGTTCGATTGTTCCTGTAACCGTGACAGTATCAAAAAACCAAACTAAATGGCGTTCCTGCCGCATCCCCTTCGTCAGATACTTCGAAGTCGAGGGTAATGGTCTGGGAATCTTGGTCGCGGCTCCAGAATACCTGGATAGGTTAAAAGTCGAACATTAATTCTTCGTAATCGATTATGTGCTTTGGAATTTACCTTGGTCAGTGTGCAAAGTACCAAGAATTCTTGACACTGTCAGAATTGTTCTGAGGTGAAGACAAAATGTCAATTTCCTCTCGATAATTCTAGAAGACGAATGAGCAGTGAAAGCAGCAACGTTTGGTTTTGCCGCTCCGTTCCCAAATTGCCGAAATGTTCCTTCTCTTCCTTTAAAAGGGATTGCATTTATTATCCCATTGTAAGGGCATTTTGATTTTCAGCGATAGAAGGAATATAGATGTAGTAGTCAGATAGTCTTTTTTCAAGAGGCTCAAAAAATATCGAGCTTTTAGAATAAACAGGATCTTGCGTAATGATTTCAGCGTGGCTTCAGAAAGAGGGAATTCCCATCGGATTTGGAAACAGAGGAAAACAATCGGATTAGCTGCAAAAGGCAAGAGGGGGTTAGTGAGAATTTGGATGAGGGAGCTGTCATTCAAAGTAGTCCCTTGACGAGGAATACCTTGATGAAATCTCTCCTCATCTTAATCCTAAGGTTTCTCCGTAGGTTAACGAGCCACGTGCTGTTGAAGCTGCCATCTAGCTGCAATAAGTCGCGTTCGAAGAGAAGATGAAGTACGGTGTAATAAGAGGGCATTATCGCCTACTGAAAGATTTGGGTGAGCTTCTCAGATCTACACGGTGGGTGGACTTGTGGGAGCGCAAACTGTGGAATCGCATCTTCAAAGTTTCGGTTCATAGTAGTGAAAGGACAAACTTCCAACTGTATCAAGATCATCAGCTTGGCACGGGAACCGACTCACGAATTAGAAACCGCCCAAGCCAATCAGTCCATCTATTTCCCAGACACTTAGTTCATCTTAAACTAGACTGAAGAATATAAGATTGATTCGTATTTATTATCTAGCCTCAATTACTGAATTTGTAGGCCAATTGTGGTAGAAAAGCTCGGAGAAAATCACCATAACTGCTTAGAGGTTGTGAAAGGATCGGTGACGTATTTTCACGTCAAAAGAAATGGAAGAATCCAGCAGAATGAATAACATGGGAAACCCCGTGAAGGATTAATTGGCCTAATTGATTATCAATGCAGGCGATCCTCTTAGTGATAGCGAACAAATACATAGATCAATAGCGATCAGATCGAATAAATGGCATCAAGTGAGATTGGGAACGATAAGATATCGATTTGTCTATCTCTGAATTTTGAAAGTATTTCTCTCTTTTAACAGAATAATTATGAGTCTGAAGGCTGATGAACATTTCGACTAAAGCATATTCATTCAAAAGATTGACAGCGATGATCGACAGCTTTTTGACCGGTTTTCACCGATTCTTGACTCCCAATTCGACCAGGCTCATGGCCCATCCAGTGAGCACTCGTTGATGAAATTATAGTCCTAATGGTTTCAAATTTGGAAGGGTCAACTTGGATATGAGTATCTGCTGACAAAGACTCTAGTTCCTCGAATAAGGCTACTGAATTAATGTTCCCGAAAAAAAAGTAATCAAGGATCTTGAAGCCTCTGAAGGTTCTGCACTTTACCAATTGAATTTCTAGATTTTCCTAATCTCATTCGAGTCCTCTCATCCTTTTCTCAGATTCACTGTTAATCGTAGAATACATTGAAATTTATTTCTGATAGCGATAGTCCTCGCTTACCTCATTGAATCTTTGAGGAAAATCACAGATTTAGTTGAATTCATTTATTTATGTTTGAATCTTTTTAAATCATCCATTAACTTTATCCGAAATGTGCTTACAAGAATCTATTTATCAAAATTTGCAAAATAGAAAGTAGTGCAAAGTCAGCCAAATAGGTGCATTGAAAAACAAGAGGTTATTTCCCAGACCTTGGTAATATGACCTTGAAATTCACCCATTTTACAGCCAGATTAGCGTGAGTTCCCTATACTGATCATAGAAGTTTGAAGATTAAACATTTTTCTTGAAATTTTGAAGTTTTTTGAAATGAATATGACAAAAAAAAAGCTGAAAATTGCCAAATTCTTCATAATTCTAACGAACCAGTGTTAAGACTGTAGGCAGGAATTTTGAGGTTTCATATATTTTTTCTCTCCTTTATGGATATTTTGCGATATTATGTTGGCAAGTTTCATTAGTCGGCAGCGTATCATCCTGACTGACGGGCAATTGTCTAGACATTTATCAACTATCCATAGCTATCGCTGTCGATGGCGATCCACGGCTTATAAAATTTTCGTCGATATATTTGGCTTTCATTGCTATGCAGCGATGACCGTTGATTTTGTGGGTTATGTTTTTTTTTCGTTAAGGAAAATGATGGTTCGAAAAGATTTTTCGCGTCTATCCTATCAAACCTTGATTTTGATTTTGGCAGTCGGATCCATGGCGCATCTTAAGGGATATCATGAAGCACGGCGTGATCTCTGTAATTACTTCCTGATAGCCTTTGCAAGGCTCAGAAATCTCTTCGTTACAAATAAAACATAGCTGATTACTTTTTTCTATAAAAAAAAACCTGGATGATTCCCAGAAGTTTACACGGGAATTTATTTTGACTAATGAGCTGAATCAATTTTTTTCTGTTTTTTAATTTGGAAATTGGTAAGGGACGTGCCAATTGCTGAAACTCCTGTATTGGCAGGAGTAACAATTACAAAACATAAGAAATCCTTACGCATTTCCCCATTGCCCCAGATACCGTTCATATTGGTGAACTCATAAAACCTCGCTGATTGAACAGCTCAAGTGGGAGCTGAAGTAATGTGTCACTCGAACTGGTCTGGTATCGTCCAGAACTGAGAATATGACAGGAGCGAGTTGATGAAGTTCTTAATAAGCTTGATACGTTCCACTGGCCAACAAAGATCAAAGGCAGTTAGATGAAGACAAGGCGTCATAGTGGCATAATCGAATAAAGCGAAAATTGTATTAATTGGAGGCATTGTAAAGGCTAAAACAGTTGAATGGAAGTGTCGTAAAACGAAATAGAAGCAGCGACTCTCTAAGACACACTATGGAAATTGGAACTCGTTTGTTAGAGTGTGAAAGCAATAAAGTTTGAACAATGAGTGAAAACTTGGTCGTTTATGGGGTCCTTGTTTTTGCTAATCGCTAAAGGAGCATACAGTTGGGAAGCGCTCTTTTCGTTGACTTTAGTTTTTTTCAATGACCGACGAGTGGTGCGCTTTAAGCTCGCAGTTTAGATGGCTAAATTACAGCTCAAATATTTAATTCATTCACTTTAAGTGAAAAGATTGTGAAATACATATAGTGCCCAAGTCAAGGCAACCAAATAACTGTAAGAAAATTGAAATTAAGATTTTCGATTCTAAGTGACAACTGTTTATAAATGCATCCCATAATTTTATGATCTCAATAAACCACAATGCTTCAAAGGTAGTTCGAGGAATGTTTTGCTCGACTTTATCAAAAAAAAAATTTTTTTGGGGTACTGTAGAAGTTTAGTTTCAAAGGCTGAGATCACGTTGTGGTTGAATGAGGTTTCAGCGCACGTTTCTTTTAGCTCGTAGTTGTAATTACAATTTTCAGAAGTTGGTTTTTTTTTCAATCTTTCCGGAAGTAAGACATCCATTTTCTAGAAGATAAATGCCTGAAGTCCATTTATTAATTTTTGTGTAAGAGGCAGTGTGTCAGAGGAATCTTTCGGTCATTAACAGGCCCAGATGATCTTTCGGTGTAAAGACGTGCTAATGAGTACTGTTAGCCCTTTCTACAAAGTCCTGTTATCATTATCCAAGCTTCGGGGGAACGGAATCAAATGGAATTTGCCAATGAAATTGATTTACTGTAAAAAATAGGGCGAATTTTGCATAAATATTTAGGGTTAACAATAATAGAAGTGATTCTGGTATTACCTCTTGGCACCTCCTCCTTCTCTACCTCCAAAACAAATCCAGCATGCGAAAACAGAAATAATTACCCATATCCCATTAGTACTTGTAAAAGAAAGCCCTATCAGAAGGGAAGCGCAGTTATCCCTCCCCAGCATATCCAATCTCCTAAAATCAATCAAGCGACTTTAGCGAAGTGACTGCTGAGGATGGGTAAGCGACTGTCAAAAGGCTTGGATTGAACTTTGTAAAGAACCCTTCTCACAATTATTAGTATTATCTCCCTCCCATTAGATACGGTCAGGTACCCTTCACTTGTCGGAAGCTCTTCATGTTGAGTAGAATTGGGACAGAACTAGTTGCAACCGGATGTCATTAGGTAAATTGAAGGGAACACTATAAACCTGATTCCCCACTATTACCTTCATAACCTACTATTCTGCTACATATGAAGTTCTTCCTGTAGTATGTAAAAAGAGGCGTTGCTTCCAATTTGTAAGCAAAATTGCTCAGCAGTTCGGAGAAGGTAGCTCGATGGTAAGCGACGGATCCTTGGGAGAACCTTATTATCTGGGCTGAATTAACAAGGAATGCGGCGTCTCATCAGCTGTCCACAGTGCACGGCAATTCTTTGCTAGTTGCCTCGCCTGACGCCGTCTCCTTGTTGGTTACATAAAATAGTTGTCAAGTCGGATGTTACGTCTTCAAGGTATGGCACCCGTTACTTGAATTCAGGAGGCCGTTCGTTGCTCAGTGGCAGCTCCATGCTCGGCGTAAATCTGAGGGGTTTTCCACTGGCGACCACTCAATTGTCTAATTCTCCACTCACCCTGGCAAAGCATAATGTTTCCCGGCGTCCATGAAATGTCGTTATCGTTATTGATGACCTCTTTTCCCTTTTCAAACGACAAAACTATTATATTTTGACGATCGTCGTTGTGATTATATAGAGACGAAGGAATTTTGCGATGAGCTCGGGTTATTGAAGGTCGTCGAGATCGTGAGCGTTGAAAACCGGTTCGCCACGAACGTTGTGTTGTTGAGATGAGGATGGCAGAGAAAGAAGGGGGCGAAGAGGAGAAGAAAACATCGAAAGAAGGGAAATACGATGTCCGAGATATGACATTCGGAAGAAATCTCATATAATTGCCTGAGAACATCATATGCAAGAAATATTCGGCGGCAGCGGCGGCAGAACAGGGACGTTCTGCGGGTTCCATCTGAAGGGTGAAAGTACTTGTGAAGATTGAGGGAAAGAAAAAGAAATGGAACAAGACAAATCAAAGTAGAAAAGTAAGGAAAGAGAAGTCAATTTCCTGCTGATTACAGATTTTATAGAATGTCAGCAGATGCGTGCAGCAAAGCCCTGAAGAGGGTTGTTGAGGTATCAAACGAGGAAAGAGCATGGAAGAGTTTGAAAACGCTGTGGAGGTTAAATCACTAATAGTAGTGCTCCATTACAGCTGGAAAGCAAAGCGTAATTGAACAAATCAGTGCAATAGGGAGCGAGATACACAAAATAATTCGAAACAGATCTCTTTGACCTCTAATCCTCTTCAGAGGCAGCTTTGAGCTCCAGTAATGAGGAATTTTTTTTCAATCAACCACCTCTCCTGTAACCTTCTTCTGACTGTGCAAAAAGTGAAGAGAGGGAAGGCATATACAGTGCCTGAATCTTATTCATGAAGTCCGAGCTTCTTGGTCCGACAAGCTCCAGCTGATACCGCCTCCACGCCGATTCCTGGTTTTGCAGTCATCTGAGGAAGGAGCTGAGGCAAAAAGATTTGTTCATGATTTGGATGAACTTGTGAACATAGTAAGCATTCTGACAGTCTGACAGTCATGACAGTTTGACAGTCATTCACGGGTAATAGAAAACATTACGTGCTGATTCAAGAAGGAGCTTGCAGTTGCAAATTATTCACAGTAACCTGTAGAAATTGATTGTAAACCAACAAAGCGACGTTTGTATCTTCCTGCTCCTGAAGTGCTTTTTTATGCTTTGCTTTGCAGCTTTAAGCGTTACTTTGAACATAGGCATACCCTAGGGAACGCTAATTGAAGGAGAGAGATTGCTCAGAGATTATCATTGGTAGCTTTGCGGTTCGCGGATCGCCTTACGACGACGGCTGAAGGGTTTCGTTTTGAAAGCTTTCCCTAGTTTTTCTGTTAATCGCCTCTAGAGATGCTTGCTGAGAAACCGTTTCCTGAGCGGAAAATTGGAAGAGGAAGACGATTTTCAAATGCATTTAGAAGTTTTGACTCAGGTGCCACATTCGGGGTTAAATCTCAAGAGAAAGCTTAGCCGTTCCTGGATGTTCCTGGCGGAATATGCGTTCTGGAAATGACGTCCAATAATTTTTCCCCGGGAAGAGGAGTCGTGAGTTCTATGTGGTTCCACAGTAAGACTGTAGTGGTTACGGTGTCATACACTTATAAACTATAGGTGGCGCTTGGAAATTTCATTTTGGCTTTGTTCAGACAGCAATTTCTATCGAAATTAGAGTCATCATAATCGATAGAGGCCCACTTGCCTAGGTGGTAACGGGGAGACAAAAGTTAGGTGATGATGGGTCGGTAAAGTTTCATGGTTCAGTGTGATCAATCTACAGTTTGTCAGTCGTCAGAGAGAACAATCAATCTTTTTTGGGGACTTACTTCAGCAGCCTAACGAGCGATCATTACAGCTTTCACTCCATTCAATTTTAACTTCAATTATGGCATTGCAGAACTTGATTGTGGTCGAATCGCCAAACAAAACTTCAAGGATTGTCATCATCAACCCTCATTTTATCGCGAACACATTCGACCGAAGAACTGCTTCGCTTTTATTGACGGAAGAAGGGCAACCGACATTCCGAAAGAGCGGCTCGATTGATCCTCAATTACTTCATGCGGCATTGAGTTGTCAACGTTTTTGACTTCCCAGTCAATCGCATGCGGTTGCGTACAGGTTAGACCGACTCGGAAAAAAGGCAGACGTGAATTCGCTTTGATGAATACTCAGTTAACAATGGGCAGCATATGATTGCCGATTACAGCATTCATCATGTTGAGAAGTCTAGTCGGTCACGAAACTTCAGAAATCACCACAACTTGTGATTTTGGCTGATTGCTGATCTTGTGATTTTCTGCTACCATTCCCACCATTACCTTTTGCTTGGATGGCCAATCCGGGTTGAAATTGGAAAATGGTGTGAATTGGTCTTCCAATCCTGTTGAGTGGTCAGGAAAGGTAATTAGTTTCATGAAGAGTTCATCCACGAGTATTTCTTGGTGTCATCCAGTGTTAATGCGGAAACTGTGAGAATACGCCCATTCGGTGTTGCCCTCCTGAAAAGAGGCAAAGAAGAAGGAGAGGGAGGGTGTGGGTACTGAAAACATTTCCGTATTGCATCCGATAATGACCGTGACAGCAAGAGAACTTGCCCGTTAGAAACAAACTTGTGCGATGTGAGATTCGCTCAATGGATCCCACGAGGATTACGCGGAATGATCGAGTTCCATGACTGTAGAGGCGAAACTTGTTGGTGAGACTCAGTCATCTCAGTAAGGGTGAAATGGCAGCAGGTTTGTGACGTCATCGGGTTTTATTATTATTTTTTTTCGGACCATCAAGTATACTGAAGTATGCCATGAGGTGGTCTCACCTAGGAAGGGACTTGACTACTACGTGCAGACAGGTTGTCTCACCATATGTTATATCAACAAGCGAGTTCTTTAAGAAGTTTAGTGGATGATCAACTGGTTCACAGTCTGTTCACTTCTTCTGTGCTTCTTTTCTCGTTGTTGTAATGAACATTCGATGTTGGCGTTTGAATAGAAGATTAGAGAAGTTAATAATAGATTTGCGACAGTCACAATGCCATCATGGTTAAAGCTGGTTTTCATGGACAAAAAGGAATGTACCAGAAGTGGGATTTGCAAGTGAATCAGGAACCAGTCAGTGGCCCTATCTGAATGAAATAATCCCTGCTCAAAGAGTATCAAGCGTGAAAGTTACGATTGGGGCCTTTTTGAACGTGCCTCCACTACCAGTACATTAGTGAACAAGGAAAGTTCTCACTAATGCTGATAGACAGATGCCAAAACTTTGGCCAGACAGTATCCAAAACCTTGGCCCATCCCCTTCAGACAAAGAATCATGGGAACAGAATAAGGTCCTAATCGATTACCCCGGGTTCGAAATCTCAACACTATGCTCCAATCTAGCATCGTAGAAAGAAGTTAGAAGGGTAGAGGCCTCAAATGATTCAATTGGTCTTGAAGTTTCAATGCAAATTCATCCCAGTTCAAATATCAACGCTCGAGCAGTAAAACCTCGTTAGCATTTAGACGCGAACTGGTCTAAAGTGTAACAAGTTGGCCTAGTATTAAAATCATTCAGAGCTAATATTCAATGAAACCACAGCCAGGTAGCCAACCCAAGCTTGACGGAAAGGCTAAAAGATTGATCTAACCTGAATTGAAGTTGCTAGGATTGAGTCAAGAGGAATTTTAAAAGAAGAGGAGTTTTTAGTCTGAAGGTACCTAAGCATTGGTAACCTTAACCTCGTCTTTGAACCGTCTCCTTGCAAACCCTCTCCTTATACCAGAATTTCTAATGGATGTTCTAGTTAATCTAACTTCGATGCTAGTTGATAGCATTATAGCAAAAGATAGTCGGAACGCCATCGAAGTCATTTTATGCGCTTCAGAAATGGAGAAATTTCACTGAAGAAAGCACAATGATGAAAGTATTTCTGATCATAGGCATAAAAGAACGACCGAAACAAATTATCGTCGGAATTTCGTTTCCGAGCTAATCGCTTTTCCCCCAATTTCACCTTTCCCTATTTTATTTCTCTTGATTCTGAAAACTGCTCTCTGAAGAGCAGAAAGAAAGGTATGCAGGGAGCTTTTTATTTATTTCTGACTCATGCCAACGACTACAGTTTTACGGCCAAACCTTCAAAGTAATGGAAAATAAGTGGGACGTTTGGGTTGTTTTTTCTCCAGAATAGTATGAAAGATCATGCTCAAGGAAGGGGCCAAGCTTTCTGCTACTTTTTGTTCTCAAAAAACCTGCGATCGAGAAATGTTTTCCCAAATTTGGCCTAATCCGTGGTAATGCAGAAACGCAGGTTCTCCAAGAAACTCGGCGAATTAGTTTCTCGAAGTGGGTGAAACAGCAAAGAAAACGACAAAGAATTTCACTTCAAAGTAGAAAATGCTGCCAGCATAGAGACATTCAGATGCCTAGGCTGCCTCACATCCTGATGGTGTTAGGAGCTCGAGTAGATTCACATAGGTAACCCATAATATTATCAGCAATTAAATTTAACTCAAAAAACATGATTAGTCACAATATGTCTATGTAATGTTGTCAATCAATAAGGGCCACTTTGTAGTTTCTATGGCGCGTGGGAAAGCAGATGAAGAGATTTTTTTAAAGAATAAGTCTGTTATTGAGTAGATTAGATGCTTCTCATTGGAAAGCAGTTATTCCGAGAATAGCAGATCAAGTGACCAGAATATTTCATGAACAGAATATTTCAAACGAAGAAAGCTGTTAGGCCGACTCTCCCTCAGCCAGAGGTGTTAAATATAAAAATACATGGGCGAGGAAATCGAAGTAAGATACTTACCTCTGCGCACTCGCTCCCGATAATGATATCCTGATGGCCACCGTTTCGACCAATATATTCAGTGAAACAGCTGTCACCTTTCTCCAAGACGTACCGTATAGCATCACGAGACTAGAAATAAAGGAACTTCAGTTATAAAGGATAAAATTTGATGATCGTTTTGTTTTTTTATTCGTTCGTTTTTTACTTATTTATTTACTTATTCTATCAGTTCATCAATTTACTCAAAATGGATGAAAATGAGGTTCTGTTAGAATACAACAAAATGAGAACGGATGTGGTTATAGCTTAGTTTTAAGAGGCTTCTCGGAGCGGTGCTCCATAACCACGATGAGCATTATGGTGCAGTAGTGCGTGCAGTCTTACGGTAATAGTAATTTGGCATAATTCCCTTGTGCATTTTAGTGCTCTACTGCTCAAAAGCGGTGCTGTACTGCATTTTGTGTCCTTTAGGTACTATAAGCTTTTACTGACATTCTCAGTGGGTGGTATTGGTAGCAACTGGCTTAGTAAGTAGAAGAACCAATGAAGAAATAAAGGAATGCAAGTTTCTGAGAAGATCTGAGACCCAGGCAAGGTGTTGATAGAAAAAGTTCTGCAACTCGAAATCCTCAGTTTTCGTTCCACGTAGGGAAATTTCTGCTCGGTCACGGTTTGGGTTCACGGCGGGCTGGATCAATATCTAACTGAAATCGCACTACGATATATACCATGTTTCTGATTTTGAAGTACTCTTTTTTCTGCGGAAAGCACAGACCTTTCATTTTAAAATGATCAAGAGCTCCAACGCTCTTGTTGCCCTCCACACGTCCTTTTCTCCCATATGTCTTTATTCAGCCTTACACAAGGTTTAGTCATATTCTATTTGGCTTTCCGTAAACGTGACCCTCACGGAATCAGCCACTCCTCTCAGAAAAACTTGAACAAACTCGCCCTCGATTTTCGCAAAACATAGACAATTCCCTCTCTTCTAGAAAATATGACCATTCAGAAAGCGAAAAGATCCTGCAGGTCTAAGACTGAAATAAAAAACACGAAGTAGCTGGGAAACGGGCAATTCTCCCGGTGGGTAAGATTGATCTTACGGCGACTGCGTTTTCTCAATAGGAGTTCCCGTAGGAAAAACGAATTTATGAGAGAAAAGTTCGGCTGTGGGATATTAGCTTGGACGAATGGAATACAAAGCAATGATTAGCATTGGTCGATAAAGTTTTTTCTTAAGGCATCAAACTGAGGTTCGAGCGGAATGGCTCAAGTTTAATGGCAGATCAAAATCGAACAAAAAATAGCTCCAACAACTTCAGGCATCACGGCTCTCAAACATATCCTCTTCGGCTAATACCTAACAAGCGGAGAGATGGATTTGAGTGGCAGGATGTTAAGAATGATCCACGCGGTACTTTGGCTAAACTTCATTTAGACGGAGAACTAGAAAGCGCTAAAAATTCAGGCGTTTATCAATCCGTGTTTAATCGATCTGGGATTCGTTCTCCAGACCCAGACGTAGTAGTGCGCAACTTGTCACTACACCGCAACCACTCAAATTTTGATTTTGTTTAAAATAAGGTTAATAGAAGAACGTCATCAAGTACCTCGGACTTTTTAGTTATGGCCAGTTACGAGCTTGTTTACTATTTTGTACTGCTCCTCAATTCCTTTGGATTTAGGAATTCTTTTTGGGATGCCAACTGGTCAAGGATGAAAATTTCCCAGGCCGATTGCCGCAGATACGCTGAGCATGCCTTAACAAGTGTTTGGGCGTTATAATAGCAACATCGATATGATCGGAATGATTATTTAAACAGCGAGTTCCATGACTGCTTGAGGGAATAGGCTTTTTGTGAGGACCAGCTACCCGATAATCTTTCCCATTATCATTCTAACTGAGGATACGCGGTCTATGTATGGGTAATAGGAGAAAAGAATGTTGTTTCTGGCGGGCCTATGAGACTGATTGTCGTTTTTGAAAATTCTACAAAAAACTTCTGAAGAGACTCACCGCCATGTTCTCTCGAAAACGTAGACATGTTGCTTCTTCCCACATCCGGATGCCTCGACGGATCAGATTTTGAAAATTGTCTAAAATTTCGTTTTTAATGACAAGCTCCGAAAGAGTATCGAATGAATCCCTCAAAGACTCGATCAATTATGTATACACTGCCTACAATACCACCAACAGTAGGCACAATTATTCTTTTTTTTAACGATCCATAAATCTGTCGGGTTAGGCGCCGCATAGGTCACACAATCACTGTCGTAGGCAATCTTGTTGGAATTATGCGTTGGAACGTTGACTTGCGATGTTTAAACGACCTTCGAGTCAGGGTTCCGCCTTCTCATCTCAGTGATAATTACCCAGAAGAGGTAGAAGATCCGGTCAGCCTTGACTGGATTGCCCTACAAAAAAGTGCTAGTGAAACACCTCTTTGGCCATAGGCGCTTCCGCCCATAAATTCATACATTGATTTAATGGGACACTTATTTGATCCCACTAAACCAGGAGGACTAGGAAACGCTGCAAACATGCATATTACATATATATATATGTATATGTATAAATTATATTAGCTTCTTTTATATTCCGCCTGTACTGTCCTAAGTTGGTGGGGTACGTTACGAGGAGGTGAAGCCTGAAAATTGAACACTGGCGGCACTCCTACGTCACGTCCATCCACCGGCTTCCTCAGGTGGGTTCATACCCTCATTTTCTTTATATGAAGCTGTCATACCCTATTATTTGTTTTGAGTCAAAAATTCCTATATATAGTAAGGATTCCTTGTAGATTATTTTGATTTTATCTTTTTGTATAAAAACTTTCCCAGGTTATCATTAAACAAGTAAAGAGTAAATAACCGATCCGATAACCAGGCAAACAAATAGAGATAACAAAAGCGTTATGTCGAAAACTTATGAAAAACAAAATTATAGGAGGTGGCATTGTCAGCAATCAACATAAATAGTACAGTTGGAGGTCAATTTGTTGTGCCGTCTATATCCCTCACGTAAGTTTAGCTGCTCGCACTCCAATGTTTGAGGGACGCTAAGGGGCTTGGAATCAAATTCCAAAACCAGTCGTGAAGTTGATAAAAAATTCTTTCTTTTCCTTACATTCCCCGATAGTGACCTTGGAGTAGTCGCTGCTGTATGGGCTTGGTAGCATTGGTGGACTAACTGAACTGCTAGGCGGACTTCACTCCTCTTAAGACACAGATTG
Organism: Haemonchus placei; assembly: GCA_900617895.1. Classification (NCBI taxonomy): domain Eukaryota; kingdom Metazoa; phylum Nematoda; class Chromadorea; order Rhabditida; family Trichostrongylidae; genus Haemonchus; species Haemonchus placei. The sequence continues at coordinate 59,185 of UZAF01016121.1, read as the reverse complement.
ATGAGTCAGAACGGTGAATTCGTATTTCCCACCATTCCCCATGTTTCTTTATCATCACCGATTTTCCAAGTAGGAATGATCGTAAGAGTTAAGAGGAGATTCTGCTGCTCATTCCTAATGAGTAAGATTCCTCTGCAAAGGGAAGGGTTGTTTACAGCGCCGTTTTGCCTCCTAACTCAGGGCTAAAGCAAAAAGGCTAACACAAATTAGAGATTCTAAAGTGAACATTGCTACAAGTTCAATTCGGGAATAAGCCATGCTCATACTCCCATCCAAGAGATTGTATTTAAATATATAGGCTGGTTAGTTAGGATAATATGAAAGGAAGTCTGGAAATGTAATCGTTTTCTCGGAAGCTCTTGCCGAGGTTTAGGCTGGCCTTCGTTGTTGTATCAATGGAATCTGTCACAAAAAACCGGTCTGCTGACGTAGTGACATGTGTTCCCTGTTGAACCTATTGGCCAAATTCGTTATGGTTTACAAATTTCCTTGAGTATTTATAACTCATCAGATAGGAGCGGCAAAGCTGTAGGGAATTACTCAACCGGTTCTAGACCGTCAAAGTAATGTCTTGTTTCACAAACTTTTCGTGAAAATTAGCTGAACCCTTTTTCTTTAAAGTCAGAAGAGTTGAAATAGTTGCCAACAGACTTGCGCCGGTTTAAGCGTGGCTTTGGGGAAACGTTGTAACCAACTACTGGCTCAACATTATGAAAAAGACTTGTTTTCTCTTATTACTTAGTTTCTCTACAGAACCGCTTTTCCCCAGGGTTATTCAAGCATCACTTCCTTTCTGGTTTGAATGTGTTAAACACTTTCTGGGCAGACCAACGACGATTGGTGGGTAACAGAAGAATGAAAGGCTTCTAGTACCTCTCTACCTGACCATCCCCACATAAGGGCATATCAAAGATAAATGCGCTTCCCTTACCCTTACGTCCGTTATCCACCCCCTCACTATCCTGTGAAGCATTTCGATGCTTGTTCTGGTCGTGCTGAGTTATGGTGGTTGGATTTACTTCGAAACGAGTTGGATGTTTGCCAAGCACGGCCCTGGACGCAAGCGATGTTCACTGGAACGAAGAGAAGGACGTATCCTCTGAATCTACAGCGACAAATTTCCGCCTCTTCACAGACAGGAAATCCGCCAAAGAGGAGCTTTGTAGAGGGTAAGGCAGACAGGACGAGTGAATTGAAATGATGAGGATTTTATTAGAATTCTCATCGAAACTCCCATAGTTGTGTCCACCGCCTTAATGAGTTTGGGCTCGTCAGCCACACGATGGCCCCAAATGGGAATCGCTATCGCTTCCACATAAGCACTGCAATTATGAAAAGATAGTGAGATTCCCCGCAAAAGAGCCGCAATGGGCCACAAGCGCATACGTGTGGTAATGGCGGAAACGGGTTTGCAGTATGGGGATTTGTATAGAGATCGAATAAACCATCCATTCCCCCAGATATCCACTTTTTCCTTGGCAAATGATGCCTTTATTCTGTTGCCGTGTACTGTAGTCTAGTGCAGGCTTAAAAGAAGCAGCTGATCGGAAGAACTCATAAGTCCCCCCTCCCGAGACATCCACCAACGAGTGGAGCAACTGGATCCACTTGGATCTGGGAAATTCATTTTCGAAACGTGTGACACTTTACCCATCTTGTCAGGAAGATATTACGACCCGTCAAAAAGTACTTCTTTTTTTGGTGGGGCCGAAAGGGAAAGTGGTCGTAGTGGATGTGTGCGCGGGTAGCTTTACAGGTCTGCCCCTCCATCCAGCCACCATGTGAACGAAGCATCGCTGCCAATCACACATACACATCCAGTTGATCGGGTCGTCACCGTAAGTGGTGTTCTATGCCCATGTCCCTGACTCCCAGGCAAATCATTTTACGAATCGATCGTTTAATCATCGTACGCGTAACAATTCCTATTTGTGGATGACTGCCCGTCTCGAAAAACATGGAAAGAGTTTTTCAATTGTTTCGTGCATTTGAGAAGCAATTTAACGTCTGACGTTGTCGTCAGCGTTTCTAAAATACTCAAAACCAGAACATCCGACAATCAATCATACAAATCGATGCATAAGACAATCGATCAGATCACTGAAAACACGCTGTATAATGTCTGTGCTATTGTCTCGTCTCATGAACACCGATCTAGTCCGTAACATAACACCCCATCAACAACATGGCTAACTGCTATAGCCTGCTTAATCGAATCGTTCTGGAAGCTGGTGCCTGGATGGAACCCAATAAAAACTTGTTACTTGGATTACAGCTCGACCTGGGATCGAAATGGTTCTAGTCATCGACTTTCAGTTTAAATTTCGAGCCATTTGTGGTCGTCCCTGAAGAGTTCGACCGGTTATTGCTGCTAGAGCGATTCACCACCACCACCACCACCACCATCATCATCGCGGCCACCAAGCATCAATGCGGCTTTAGCTATGGCTTAAGCTGGTGGCTGCTGCTGCTGCTGCTACCAGCCTGTGACTTGGTACATCGATAAACTCATAGCGCTCGATTGATTACACAATTTCATTTGCGAAAATCTCACAGGTCGATGATGAAGCAGAAACTTGAAGTGGCAGAAAACTGATAGATCGAATGGGCGAACGCATGCGTAAGCCGCCAAAAGTGCTCTTACGCAATTGCCTGTTGACAAGGTGGATTTCATCGGGTCTACATGAATTTATGAACGATCGAATCGCTTGGGCGAAGCGAAATGTTCGAGTCGTTGCAGCGCTCTGATTGAAGCGTTGATCCCCGGTTAGCAGCTGGCTTATAGCGTCGTGTTGCTTGTTGCCTTCGATGGCAAGATACACTAATTACTAGTAAGAATAGCTGAACCCGTTATACGGGTTTTTAGCCACACTGTTGGGAAATGACCATCAGATCTAAGCACACCATCACTAGTGGAGCGAAACGAGTCCGGCGGTATGTAAGTACATGACGACAAACCGAAACGTCTCTCCAGTCGTTTCCCCATGTCTCACTACATGTGAAATATTCCCAGGCAACTTTGGCGCAGCTAATCTCCAGGCCTCGTCGACTAGCCATTCGCCAGTTATGTGGGCGAACAAAGAGTAGCGCCAGATTTGTTGGTAAATCCCCCGCTTGTGGATTGAGATTTGGAAGGAAATAAATATCGGTATTGGAAGACAGTGGACAATTGATTGAAGATCAGTGAAGCATATGAAAATGAATAGGAAAACAAACAACATGGAACAACTCACAATCGCCTCCCCATATTTGATATGGGATCTCATAGGAATTCCAATCATAAATCGGTCCGGCGATCACTTCACGTCGATGCCGATGCCATTTAGTTCGGCTAACTGATTCGATTACAGTATAATGTGGATATTTGTCGGATGCCATCATCTCCATTCCAGGAATATTGAGCACAGAATCATTACGGAATGTTTTGGACTGTACCACGACCAGTACGAATCCAGCGAGTGACAGCAGGAAGTCAAGCATTTTTGTTCAAAGAGCAATGATCTCGACCACGACAACGACACAGCAACGACTGCAAAGATGGCAGTGGCAGCGATGAATCGGCGAAATGCGGGGAGGAGTTTGACACCTGCCCGTGGCCTTTACGCTGCTGCTGCGTCGGCGGGTACGTTTAGTGCTAGCTGACGGGGCAGAAGACGTTCCCCGCCCACACCGGTCCATGTGGGCGGGCAGACCTACTACAGCAGAAGCTCAACTAAATCAAAGGACTGTTATGTAATAGACTGATCACGTGGTGAATGAACGATTCGGCGGAAGGAGTCTACGAAAGTCTCTCCTTTTTCCTACAAGCCAGGGCTTCTGGATGGAGTTTGACCAAATGGAACTGTCGTGGGATGGCTAATGATTTGAGAACTTCTTATTCCTACAACCTTCATCTTCTCTGTGCTACGATGGCTGCCTGGAAATCCTTCCAAGACCCAATGTGTTGTTCCCTTGCGGAGTTCAAGTCAAAAGATTTCGAATTCAGATGAAAGGTACTCAGGCACAATGCGGGTTTCATCGCTACCGCTCAGCGACATCGTTTATCGTTTGCCACTCCACTGTTGGTGCGCCACGCGTTGATCTTCAGTTAAAGGTTGCTGGTGGTGGGCCTGATTGGTTTGTTAGTATCCAAGCCTGGATCTGAACTATGGATCAAGCGTTTGGCAGCGATATTAGATAGAAACTTTTTACCTGCAAACACAGAACGAGGATCACCGTACGCCATCTTCTCAGTGCGAAGCTCGACAAAGTGAAAGTTTTACTGCTCTTCAGCTTTTGGAGAAAAACAGGAGTCCCCAGAAGTGGCGGTTTCCGCCACCAGCCCTCAGAAAGATACTGGAAATACTGAACATCGATGGCGCAATGGTGGGAGCGGCGTCTAGTGCTCATTTTACCAGCATAGTTCCTTCCCAAGCCATTCAGCCATTCCGTATGGAAAAATTCTTTTGAATGGCTTGGACGTCTTTGAAAAAAAAAGCGTTGGGATTGGGAGGAAGCGAAATACTTTCACGAGCACTTCGATGACACTGCACGCATTGGAATATCTCTTCAAACGAGAGCATGGCGTATACCATGCCCTGATCGGCTTCCTGCTATACACCATTATTCATTGATTCATTAGCATAAATCCGAATAATGAGTTTTCTCGCTAAACAGAGCATTGAAGAGCCAAAAATGGCTACGATTTACGGAAGGCAACATGCCCATAAATTTGTTGGAACGATACCTAAACTATACTAAACTTTGTTCTGGAAGACTACGACTGCTATGGGTTCTGAAACAATGGGGAAAGCACCTAAGATAAGGTTTTTGGAATAGCTTGAGCCAACCAAATTTACGGTTTTTTCAAGTGCGATCGATTAGTCAGGATAAACAATGTGTCCTGCATATTGGACTATTCTTGCAGAAAAGAACGCGTGGCGCATTCCACGAGATGATGAACAGCGTTGGGCATCCGACTTTGGAACTGATGCACCGTTTTGGAATAAGTGATTAGAGAGAAGTGAACAGAAGTGGCGAGAATGGTTGCCCAAAACTGTATTTCTATCTCCTGTATCATTCGATTACATGATATCAGCAGTTACTTTACGTCGCAGCAGTTTCAAAGTACATGATTAACGAGTGTCTTACTTCCAGACTAACTTAAGGACTATGCAATAGTCGCTCAATAAAATACGCCTTACCTCTTGGGTTAAGATTTGCGTTGGATTGAGAAAAACTGACCATTCAAGGTAGTAGCGCAAGGTCACTGCATTTTATGAGTAACCTGTTCGCGAAAAACTTATATTGAACTTATTGCTTGCTGGCGTCATCGAACCCTATCTCGAAGAAGACCTTTGAAGTGCTCTTCTCAAAAGAGGCTGATGACACTATCGGAAAATGGCATCCCAGATTAAGCCATCAGGCCAAGGCCGTAGGGCTACTTTGTAAACTCGACTTAAGCACGGGCCCGCACTACTTTTCTACGCTTTGGTTCCAAAGAACGAGTTTTCTGTAGGCACTTAAGCTCGGAAAAATTTTTGAAGCGAGTAGAGGTGTATAAAAGCCAGCCAGCTCTTCCACCACTCCATGATCGCTTACTTGGATCCAGAGCCATACGATAAGACAAAGAACATTACTTAGCCTGTTGGTCCCAGGCAGCCTCCGCAAATCCTTATATGACCCGAGTACCTATTGGGCTGTCCCCAAATGAGGGTCGAGTGCGTGGCGCGTCTCGGGACTTGACTTCTACCTTGTCGACTTTGAATTGTGTGTCATTCGAAGGCAGAGTTGGAGGCAGCAGTAAACGAGATTTTTCTTCTTGAGCGTCGCCCATTTTTCATAATTGGGAAGGAAATTGGGTGGTTAGGATGAGCGTTTCAGCTGACTTCATTTAGGGTGTTCTTAAGTTGCGAGTTTGGAGTCAGAGTAATCAAAGTAAGGCATCTTGATTGCTGATCGCACCTTAAGATCCATATTCATAACTTTGATGATGTCGAACTGCCACTGGACACGACGTTTCCAGTCTTTGTACTCTTTGTTCCACCAACATTCAACAATGACAAAGTAATCGTCACATTGTTGATGTGTGACATCTTTGATGGAGTCATAAAATACATTCGGCAGTTCCACATAGACGTTTCCTCCCATCTTTTGCACTCTACTCCTTTTCACAAAGTTCGATACAATTTGGAGCTATTCAAAACCTCCTGTCAATAATCCCTCAGTTGGAACTCGTTGGCAGTGACTTCAAGAAGGAACAAAGAGGGAAAGGGCTCAACATGTCTACAAAAAAAAAGTTTCTGGACGTATCTGGTAATTATCTGTAGTGTTGCTTCGTATAAGCATTCGATAAAAGAGAAAAAGTGAAAAGTTTTTCGGCACTGGAAAAAGTGCATATGAACTGTGCGCAACCGCAGCGTAGCGCAGAAAAGTGATCTTTGCGAATTCATTGGCTAATCTTGGATTTATATAATTCGGCCCCGTGGTAGACTTTTTCTACTAAAACTCGTCGTATAGTTACCGGTTGGTCTTTTTAGGGTAAAATTCAGTTGTATGGTTGGCTACCCTTCCTCCAAGTAACAACTGCGTAGTACTCAATACAGTACTCCATGAAGTTTTCTGCGTGGAACCTTTCTTAGATTGGCAGGTCGTTATAACACCATTCATCTGCAAAATATGGACAAACTGATTATAATGAACTACAAAACAAGAGGACATAAAAAATCATTTTAGAAACTCATATTTCCTTCTTTTTTTATTTTTTTCTCTTCTCGTATCGTAAAATGAGCAAGATCAGCAGAAGCTGTGTATTTAGTATTGAGTATGACTTGTGAAAAATGATCATTTACTGGTTCTTGCGAAAAAAGGAAATATCTGGAGTTCGCTGAATTTCGCTTTATTATTGCATTATTTGAATTCGAAAAATGGTTCTCCAGTATGAGATAAAATAACTCGCAATAAAACGTTTGGATAAGTAACTAATAGATAATGTAATTCAATGGACAATAACCACGGTAACAGGAAAATTTAAAAAATTGAATAATAAATCAATGTAAACCCAATGAATAATTATTCAAAGATCTTTCTTGAATTGGTGAAGTTAACAAACTCTACTTATTAATGATTATCTGCTTGTTGTTGTACTTGTTTTTTTTTCAACAATTTGTTTTTTTTCTCCAAATCAACAGTATTCCACAGAGCAAAGTAGAGAGGCTTCTTTACATGCCTAAAAATGTAAAAAATTAATCGTCCATATCCTGACTGCTTAGTGAAAAAATCAGGTGCCGAAACTTTCAAAAGAAAAATCCAGTCTCGTGCACACCCAAAATTGGCCGTATGACGACCTTCTAGAGCTAAACCATTCACCATGAAGCGTTAGGACGCCGACGAATAGTACGCCTGTGTGGGAGGCGTCCAGACGGTTACAGACACATAATCTCATACAAGCTCCTTTCTTAACACCTCCTTTAAGCTAGGTACCTCGAATTTACCATGAACTGTAAGTCTATTAGACACAACTGGGTTATACGATACTGACTAGATATTAGCCGTTCAAAAGGGTTTTGCCGAGGAGTTCGGTATCCAGCGAGAATCCATCACATTCGCATTTTTTAGTCATCGTTCGGTTCCTCAGATCTCCCATTCTCCCGTGAATTCGCGGCTATTTGTCAATGGCTTGCTGAGACCGATCACGTTTACTCAAAAAAGAAAAGGTCTTCGGTGTTTTTTCTGGCTGTTGTCTCCTCATTTATGAAACCTAATGAAAGCGACTTTATCAGGTTCCAGTGAGTGGAAATGGCAAATAAAATCTTTGTAAGGTTCTCTTTTCCTTCTCGGCATACTACGAGGCTGCAGCGAAGGTTGTTGTTTTTGAGCAAGTGCTTCAGCTCCAACTAGGCCAAGTCTGGCATCCCACTTGTCTTCTTAGCCTCTGATTCGATTCGGAAGTCAAGTGAGGCTTGACTGTATTGTTAGTGTACTGTATGGTATACTAGGTTGGTGAAGCTACTGTTTGCAATTAGCCATGGAGAGAAATGAGAAAATGTATGATTTGATTGCTATAGCCAAACCATTGCGGTATAGGCCACAGTTCTACTCTCATTCTAAATTATTTGGATGATTGAAAGCGCACATAGGTATAGAATGGTCACAGGAACTTTGGCCGTACGTGCATCTCCGGTTGAAGGCTCACCTTTGAAAAATGATGAAAAACGTAGTTCATACTGCAAAAACCCGTGAAAAGCAGTAAAAAGCAATCCTTCTGACCAAAGCAGTAGTCAGCCTATGATAAAAAGAGCCGGATCGGCTAAGATTGCTTCTGTTCTTGTAATGTTACTGGCATTTTAGGTTTTCGATTTACTTACAATGACTTCACAGTAAAGAATTGTGTTCAGGAGGATGTTACGTGAACAACTACAACAATTTACGGGAATCCACTTAGTAAAAGAGCCACCGAGGCTAGATCAATCATTTGCGGGAGCAACAAAAACCTAGAGTACGGTACTTTTTGATATTTATTAAAGCAATTTTGAGCAGACTAGTTTCATCACGTATTTAAATTCGAAAAAAGTTGTTGTGTGGATGAGACTTGTCACGGATGCTCGCATTCGGAATCTGAAGAACCGACTGGTAACTAAAAAATGCGAGTGTGAGAATCCCAGGTGGGACCGACATCCCAGCAGCCATGGTAAAGTCCCTGGATATCATTAGATTAGTTTTTTTTATTCAGAGATACTACTGAATTGAGATTTTGAGAGCGGCAGCGGCACAATAGCAACAAAAACTTTTGAAAGTCCTGGTTGGCTTAGGTGGATATCGGTCCAGGATTCAAACCTCTGACCGTGCGTGTGAGATAGTGCACCACCTGCCCTGCCATTACCTCCGCTCTATTCAGGTAGTATATCGCCAAGAATGAGTTAGTTGGAAAACTGCCAAATCTTTCGCTCCACTTGTACTGAAGGGCTTGCAATTTTTTGATCATAGTTCAGTGTCAGCTATCGCTTCAGTTTTTGCAAATGTTGTAATGAAAGTGCGGTCCGAGTAGGTTGGGAAATGAATGTTTCACTGAAGCTGCCTGTAACTACCCATGAAATGTACGTAGGGTAGTTACAAATGGCGAAGCTCATGTATGGTTCAAGGTCCTAGCGTCTAAAAGAAACTGCTGAGACTGAGGGTAAAGTACTGACTTATACGGCCTGTTAAAACTCTGTTAACCTCACACATGTCAGTATTTTCCTCCAAAAAACAGAAACAAAAGCTTGTACATTTTTGATTAGAAGTGGTCTGCATGGCGTAGCGGATTTCACTAGATATTCTTATTCGGCTGCCATTTTCAGATAGAATACCATCGTTTCTTGAAAAGTGGAATTTGGCACGGATGAACGGCTCTCTCAAAGATTCATGAAAACTTCTCGTCGCTTTTTTAAGTCCCATCCAAGATTATCGGCCCAAAGGGCAAATGCGCAACAACCCATATGACGCGGTACGCGATATGATTGGGAACGGGATCGAAAAACAAAAGCTACCGTGTATCTCGCGAGATTATCTGTGTTACATCGTCAGATAAACTGGAACTACTGACGGGAAACATGCTAGCTTTGGCATAATTGACCTTCTCCCGCTTGAGAGTCTCAAGGCCCGACTCAGCCGAAAGCTGAATCTTCCCCCTCGATCCACGCGCCCATAAACGCAGACAGTCAGACGACACCCAGGCCGGCTGGCATCATACACTCTACAAACTTGTTCGACGACCACACTTAGGATTCAAAAGCTGCTGTGTATCTGTATTGACGATCCCGGATCGATTATTTATTCCTACCTACACGATGATCGGGATGTTCATTGCAGTTTTTTGACTGAAGTTTTTTGGGGGCCGTTTGATTCCCTATTGCCCAACTACTCAGAATCAAGCTCAACGCCTCTTCTTTATCACTCGTTCCTGCTGCGTCGAGGTGATCACCCTGGAAAAGGCTTCCCATGTGTTCTATATTTCAAAAAGGTCTGTGAGGAAAAGATACGACACACGCTTGTCGCTGAAACTGCTGGTATTAGCTGAGTTGACCGGAACGATCAGCCCGGCATGAGACCTTTGAATGATTCTACCAGCTTATCAGCCACTTCAATCGTCTAATTGAAATCACGTGTCTGAGAGAGTTCGTTGAGCGGAGCGTCCTTTCACCAGAGAAGCCGTCGGTTTCTCGCTCGGTGGATCGCCGAAGTCATCGCCTCGTAGTTGCGTAACATCATTACGCTGCGCTTGGCGAACAAGTCTCGGTGACCTTCGCCTACCACATTTTCACTTTCCCCTGGCTTCAAATCAGGCTTTCATCCGAACTCGCTGCCCGAAAAAAGCCACGTGGCAGATTTCGATCTGTACAAGCTGTCGACAAATCGTTGGAAGAAAAACGAAGGGACTGCTTTGGAGTTGATGTAGTGAAAGAAACAAATCTCTTCTAATTTCCCGCCTTGAAGATAAAGTAAAAGGTTCGATCTCCCTGGGAGTGTCAGCCGTCAGAAATAATCGGTGTGGTGACTTGTTGAATAGACTCTTTGTCTCAAGAGACAATCCCAAAAGTACCGTATGCTATAATCAGCTGTTTGCGACGGCTGTCATGGCTTCAACTCCTAATTTCCTTGCTTGATCGTCCGCCTTTATACTCGACTAGCATCCACAGTCCGCGATCCTATAATCACCATAGCCCAAAGAAGTCTGCCTGCAGGCTCAGACAACTCCGATAGTGGTTGTTGATCCGCCGGAAAGCTTACCATTGGTAACGATCACCGACTTCGAGGTGAAAAAAGGGTTGTAGAAATATTCGAGATCCTAAAGTGTAGATATGTAGGGTTGGAATCATTGAGGTCGTTGAGGTGGCGTTTCACAAGAAAGGACGAAACATCTATCAAATTGGTTTGGGGAGGTCCGGTCCGGTGTCCAGTTATCAGGGCTCAAGTTGACTGATGAATTCTAGAGTTGGATCGAAGGCTTTGCTTCGATGTCACTATCATTTCGAGCTTCTGATAAAAGGATTGGTTAGAGAACTTTGTATACGTCGTTTTGAACCCATGTGTCACCCTTTTGGTCCCTTATTAATTTTTGCTTCCAGTATCGAGCAGCTATCAACAGACTTCATTCATTAGGTTCATTCCTGAAAGGAAGTGATAGCAAATTCTTTTCGAAAAATTTAAATGGGCCTCAGTGAATTTCTTCAGTGAGACCGAGACAGTTAGTCTTAAAATGAGAAAATAAATTTTCAACAATTTCTGGTTCCTTTTCTTTATGCACCATTGATATTTTCGGCTGTCTGAGCTGCATTTTTGTCCCGGTCATATCAGGAACCGGAGAACGAGTCGGAAATATTTGCTTTAAACAATTTGCAGTGCCATTTTTGGTAATTTGCTATGACTATGTAAAATTGCATGTCTGCTGTCAGAATTCTCTAAAAATGAACAGGGCATTCAAGTTGTGATATATAGTTCGGCATTACTTATAATCGTTATGTACTGTCAAAAAGGAAAATAAAAGACCATCAGAACCCACATCTGACCACGACCAATTTTCCATGCCCCTGTCTAAGACCCTTAGCTAAACTAAAGTGTTCTAAAATAAAAGTTGTATCGAATAATGATACTGGAGTGATTTGTGTAGATGGTGTTTTGAGTGAACCAAATTCATCGATTAGGATTGAAATTCGCGACCGATTCCTACCTTCGCCTTTTTGCCACATCGAGAAAAGATGACCATGCACTATCAAGGATAACCAAAGATCAGTGGCGTGTTGGGGCGTTCCATTCCTCTTTCGGATCGCCATAATACGATCCTTAGGAGTAATGTTTTTTTCTGGTTTACTTCTGCACTGTGGGTTTTGTAGAAAATTGTGGATGCGTAGTAGCTCAGCCATTGTACATAGAGCAATGCGGAAGGGGAGAGAAGCCAGTCGAGATACTGAAACTTCAAAGATCTTCAGAATTGCACCTCATGGAGAGAACTACAAAAAAAAACTGGAAAAAATAGCAGTGATAAGCAGGGAAACTAGCCCAATATTGATCATACGTCACTTCAGATTGCTGTTTGTGGATGAAGTGGTGGAACTGAGAAGCCAGGAATTCTGCTGCTACCTAGTAACTAGACGTCCTTTCCAACTTATTGTCTGGCACTTTTGACAAGCAACAGGAGAGAGTAAAATAGGCGCAAGGGGTACGAACTAGCCTGCGAAAGGAGAAGGCAGGTCAGTTCATCATCTGTCCAGACTTTACATTCACTTTTTTCGCTCAATCCACATTATTAGTACCTATCGAGTGTGAACTTCACAAAGAAACTTACGTAGATCCTCACTTTCTGCGTTTGGCCAGTGGCGGTGTAGGGCAAGGAGAATCTAAAAAATGGTATCGTCCCTCTCATGTCTCATAACATTCGGATTTCTGTGAAAAGCAGCCAGAAAACTGATTACGACGAGAGCTGGTTGGTATGCAAGCTACTAAATTCAGTATTCAGTATGTAGTAAATAACTGACTTCTTAAGGGCATCGGACTGCCACACCTTTCACTTTTGATCAATCGTTCGTATTTTTTTTCGCTCTCTAAGGGCTTACCAGTTTGACACAGGGATTTTGAGGCTTTGTGTAGCCACTCACGTGTTGATACTACAAAAACCTCAACTTGATCTGCTTGTCATTGATTTTGCTCTTACAGACTGCTTTTATTTGTGAACTCAAACCTCCTTTCATTCTTATTTTTCATGTTTTGTAGGTTTCCCACACACGGATATTTTCGTCGGCCAGCACCGCGCCAACTGAGATGACGCCAAGCATACTCGTTTTTTAGCTTAGAGGTGATATACGTATGTATCTTACTTTAAGAAGAGATTTTACACTCGGCTAGTTGTGATCCCCTTCAGAAACGAGTACTTCGAAAGATGATTTCCAGATTGAGTGAAGTTTAAAATAAACACCGGTGTAAACATCCGGCTCTATCTAGGTGTTTTTGCCTCGGATTAAGATCTGCAATTTTTCGCAATTAATCTTCTTCTTCCCTTTAGCGTCACCCCACCAAGGAGCTCGATGTTCGTGTAGGGTTTCGCCACTTTCTCATCTTTTTTTTCACCGGCTTCATTTCCACCTCCTTTCAAGTGCTGAGAGGATGAGTAGTTATGCGGATAGAGCTCCTATCAATACATTACTAACTAGGTAACTATACGACTCCTACAGTTTCGTTCAAAAATCGAATTAATCATTTCTTATGAAATCCATTTCCCTCGAAGTCTTGCAAGTTTTCTGCAGCTGGCTGGATCTTTGGCGTTTCTACAGCCTCAGGGGCAGGGAAGGGCCCAGGGAACATTGTCGTGCGATACGTTGCGAGTTTCTGAACATAGATTTTGCCAATATGAAACAAATTTCGTGGCCCTCAACCCTTGAGACTTTTGGTAACCAGCAATAGTTTCAGCCATAACGCATAGCCTGGAATACAGTATAAGGTAGTGCGAGAGCCCCAGCAGGCTAATAATGTTGGGATTCGGGTCCCACGCCAACCTAGGAAATATCCCTTTTCAGATGAAAAAGCACGCTTTCAAACCGCCCTCTTTGCAGTGTGTGGAGGCGAGAAAACTGACGATCAGTTTCTGATGGTTAATCTGATTGAAGTTCAGTAGACGAACAATCTAAAGGTGACCTGGAGAAGTTGCTTTGCTGTGATGATTACGAGGAAGACTTCTTTCAGATTCGTCCAAACACACAAGCCTTTCAAATGGATTCTCCTTGATAAGCCGCTGCTAATTCAGTCAACAAAACAAAGTTCAATGATATCTGGGAAAGTATTATTTAAGACCGCTTTCCTGGAAGGGTTCATTCATTGTCAGTTATGATCTCGTGAAGTACAATCAAATCGAAATGGAGGACGAGTCATTTACTGGTTAGTTTGCTGGATGGTGCATGGAGATAGAATTCCATGTGGAATTTTAAAATTCAGATATAACAACTACAAAATCTCTCGCCAGCTTTACCATCAGTACTGACAATGAGGCAAGCGAGCGCCTGAAGAAGCAAAAAGAAGTGAGTGTTGATTTCGTTCCACTCACATTCATTTCGATAGTACATCTGGTGCTATAACAGCGAGTTCTTTTCAGAGTCTCGCTTCTAAGCAGAGCTCAAGAGCCAAGGTACCGTCATGGTATGCCACGGATGTGAAGGGACAGAACGAAGAGAAAGCTGTACAGACGATTGCACCGAAAGTACGTTCTCGAACTTCAAGGTCTGGTAAGGTGCCAGAGAATTCTTCAAGCAATGCTACGGCCGTGGTGCTATAACGATATGGAGATTCTGGCGCATTGCCAATTGCACATTTCGGTGGAAATGTAGTTGGGGGGGGGGGGCCACCCATCCGAAGGTC